>CM017566.1:11329639-11479639 GCA_007844125.1 Sinonovacula constricta | reverse complement strand
CATCATATGTCATTACATTGAATCAATATGAAATCAATAAGACGAATTTAATTTTAACTATGCTCTCTGAGACAAAATACCTTACAACCATAAACATTTGAATTAATGCGCCGGGCGCAAAGACGCGGCATGCTTAACATTATACTAACGATTATGACCGTGGCCAGTATAGAATTTATACGTTATCCGTAAATGTTTTACAAAGTTTAAATTGTTTTTCGAATAATGGATAGGTGATCAGTTATTACAAGAAGTTTCCTGTCCATTAACTGTGAATACATCCCTTAAGTGCAAAGTTATTTGTACGATGCATTTCAAAATACTACGAAATAGCGCACACGTCGTAGAATACATTAACACAATGCTATTTTAAATAATACCCGGATAATCTATTTACTTATTGATTTGAAGTCTTTTAAAATATTGATATAAATGCTTAAATATGACGAAGTTTTGTATATTGATCTCTATTACATTAGTCATTTAAGTCACATCTCAATCTGTGTTGTTTATGTTTTGATATATCAGTTTGATGCGTGAGTTCAGTTTTGCCAACGTCAATGTGCCATGTATAAAATGTGTATCTGATGAATCGTAAATGGAGACAGTAAAATATTTCATGTGCAAGGTTCAAATAATGTTATGTCTACTTACGGGAAGAAAATGAGCATAACGTAAACAACTGATAAACGGGTACATTAGAAACGACCTTGTGCAAAATTTATTAACGAATGTTAAACTAACACTAACAAACTCTGTGTTTAGAATTACAGTTTATCAGCACGTACACACGCAATCATATTAACACTTTTATATATATATATATATATATATATATATATATATATATATATATATATATATATATATATATATATATATATATATATATATATATATATATATATATATATATATATATATATAATTATAATAATAACAATAATAAGGGTATTCTTATTTAAAACGGTATAAATTTTCCTCTTCCGGGCGTCAGAACCCAGAGAATACAGGCAAATAACACGTGCTACGACTGCATAAACTTTAGTATAACATCTCACATCTATTGTTTCTATAAAACAATACTGCTTTTTACATTTAGCATCGCAACGTGATGTAATGATTCCAATTAAGTTACAATTAAAGGACACTGTATCACGCATTACGTTCTTTTACCCTTTATTTCCAAAAAAACAACACAACACAACAACAACAACAACAAACAAAACAACAACATGTGCAGCTTTTTAATGCATTCAACCTCTATAAAAGCCTGAAAGAGTGTTATTTATATCTGCTGACTTCCAAATACAGACATGCATTGACGATTTAGCACTTATTTACGGGCAAGTGATGTCGCATTTATTTAAAGTAACGACACATCTGTGAAAGCAAATACTAGTTATTTCCCAAAGAATATTGAATGTTACTTGCTCTATATAATATTCATCCTAAAATCCATGACCACAGTTTGAACCTCTATAAAATAAACATATTTCTTTTAACTTGAATCCGTTAAACTCGACATTGTTTTATTACTGGTGAAAACATGATAAAGATTTTCTGTAAAGATGTTTATTGTTAAAGCGAAACTTTATGCTTTCCCTATACCTGCCTTAGTTGTCAAGTCTTTAGAGGCAAGTACCTAAAATGTTATGGATACAGTCAAACGTGTCAACTAAATCAGCTCAAGCTATTAAAATTTAAATCCGTTATTGTTAAAATAGCTAGTAGAGTTCATAACAGCTATTTGTAAACTGATATAAGTTAAATGCAAATGACGACGGTAATAAGGTAAATTTTATTGAAACATAATTCAATTTTGCTTGGATATGTGTCTACTGTAGCAGTAATAGTCTGGTTAAAAACAACGCGCATTTTCTAATTTGCAATTTATTCTATTTCAACTTTACCACACGCCATATTTTGTCGATGACAATCAACTAGATAGCTGGAAGAAAAACTCACCAAAATAAAACAGGCTTCAGATTGAAGAAAATTTAATATTATGTCAAAGAGCGCACTTGGGATAATCATGTGATTTATAGTATCTAGCTTATAAGCATTAACTGAAGTCATTTAATATGTGTAGCCATTATAAAAGAAGTCAATTAAGATAAGAATTTTAGAGGATTTACTACAGCAAAAATAACTATGAGCCTAATTTTACTGTACGCCCTAACATCACATGGCACGCGAAGTAATTGTTAGCTTCGGTCTATACAATTTAGTCATTTGCAGTGGCCAGTCATGCAAATAATTCTCAATTCATTTTAGTTTTACACATGTGTATATTTTCTGTGTACATAAAAGCTACCCATGCTTGCAAATCTATGACCACGAATGTATTTCTAAAGATGTTGTCTGCGAATACATGCATTTAGTAGCAGAAAAACATGCTACATGATTTAATATGATCAACACTACTTATTAATCCGACGTCCAGCCAAAGCGATTGATAGGTCAGATGCAGTCTATCGACTTGTTTAATTCGGCTGTGGAGTGAATGGTTAACTGAATATACTTTCAATCAAAATACTCGTAAAGATCTGTATTACTTTTAGCAACAAACTAGATCATGTTCACCTAAACTGATAAGAAGATCAAAACAAATATTATCTTTGTCAACGCAAATGCTAATAAATCACCATTTTTTTTATTTTATGTTTAACGTATACTTAAAGTAACAAACATCAAATATATTAGGAAATAGAACAGGAAAATAAAATAGCTTTAGCTAGCATGTTGCTTTTGAAAGGAAGTGTAGTACTTCAAGACACATATATTCAATGTATCACACTGATTGTTTCTAGACCGACAACATACAGGTAAACGGCAATTTCTACCTTATGCTAGCTAATATTTCTATATCAACTTTAAATACAACATACCTCACAAGACAGAATATGGGTATATAATACCTGTTTTTAGAATTTCAGCAGTTACCACAGACTAGTGGCTTGCGATGAAGACGTGAATAATTTAATCAAACCGCCAAGGGAGAAAGACCGAAGCATCATGTATTGAAATGTCAGTTCAAGCTCGTGTCTGCCTGTGAGTGCTATGGTTTTTTTTTATTTGGACACGCATTGAGATGATTTTATTGCATTGTAAATCAGTCCTGACAATAGTGCACATGATGCTCATTCGTAAACAAAGGCAGATAAATGATGCATTTCAAATAGCGTTTAAGCTGTTAGAGAAAAAATAATATTATACTCATCTATGATATGTTTAATATAGTTGGCACGAACATTGTATGTGTGTAATAAGCGATTGCTAGTTCATATTGCTTGATATATCATTTTCTATGCATCGCTATAAAGCTTGTGCAGATATTTTTTATCGCATTACTATTTTGTTAACTATGTCAATAAGACTGAATTGTTTGCTAAAAAGTGTTCCTTTCATTGCTTGATGCAATTATATTGAAATAAATTTAAGATCGCAACTTATTTCTGTCTCCTGCCGCCATGTCGGTAAACGTTTTATCGTTATTCTAATTTATTAAAGCAATATGTTTAATATCATTTTTTGGTAAAACATATTTCTCAATCGATCAAAGGAAATGTTGTATTTTTATTATTCTTGCTTTTGTTTTTCGAATTTTATTCTTTGTTGTCTACCTCTAAGTCATATTTATATACTTAACATTATCAGATAAGGACTAATTACTGTGTTCTGATGTAAACCATAGTGATTTATTGACGCATTTATTTTCCTTACTGAGTTAACATTTTAACTTAAAATTTAATCTTTGCAAAACTAATTTTATTATGCTTGACTCTAAGAAGCTGTATATTATTTTTGGTGACAATTGTATCCTAAATTCAATAGTTGTTTATACCCTACTATTGATGTGTCAAAATAATCACTGGGACATTCCTGGAACGATCTAAGGGGTGATTTTTTCTGTGTACAATCATATATTGAGTGGCATTTAGCTGGTGGAAGGATATTTGCAGATGTTTGCCGGAATATAATCTCTCAACAAATATAAACAATCCACAAGTATTGCTATTTACTGTGTGAAGAATGTAATTCATCCTACATTTTTACACATTTAAAAAATAATTCGTGCGATATACGACTTATGTTGCATATTTGTTATGACCATCACGCCTCTGTCTTTGTTGTTTCTTTGACGTCATAGCCATGTCCATTTGCTTAGGGTCTACGTCATTTATTGAACGGATTTGGACACTATCTTAGACGTTTCGACTGATATATGAAATAAATCTCTAGCGTTTGTAACACCAGCACGTCTGGGCCCAAAATTGAATAATAACAACTAGACCAACTGTCAATTGAGTAAAAAGGAAAGTTTGAATAAAGTTATGGTCAGGAAATCCCCTGGGCAAATAACAGAAATAAAAGATAACAAAGAGACGTTTGTATGCGTAAGTATACATACCAAAGAAATCCAGCACACATAAAGGCACACACTCAGACACACAAACACAGACACTGACACAGACACAGACACACAGACACAGACAAAGACACAAACACACACACAAGCACGGACGCACGCACGCACACACACACTCACACACACACACGCGCGCGCACCCCCCCCCCCCCCACACACACACGTGTGTGCACGTTTATGAAGCTTACATATAGTACAACAGCATTCATACACAATGACTTTCATACACCGCAAACATTGTAGACAATCTAAAAATGTTGATAAATTTTATTTCACCTGTTTTATTTGTGTGTACGCAAATGTATTATCTTGTGTGGAAACGGCCTAAGTCTTCGATAGTTAATGTGCTGTTCATGTGTGCCATTGATTGGTGTTTAATGCCACATGTATGACATGCATTATGACTTTCTAGCTGTAATGAGACTTTCAAAATGTTACAATGCTTTCCGGAATCCCTGTGTTATCGTCTGAACCTGACTGCATTTTAGTTTTTCGCATTTAAATCAAAACCGTAAATCGTGTATGCAATCAAATCAAATTGAAATATTCGACAGATTTAGAAATAGCGCCGGGTCGGACAAAATGCGTTATATTCACTCAAGAGAATAGTTAAGGTCTGCATAGTTCTTTACATCAGTCTACATCAGTCGACATCAGTCTTATATATTTTCAATCTTTCTGCTCTTCCAGCAATAATTCCCAACAAGAATAATATATTTTGTATAAATTTAATGATAGCCGATGTCGTAAACAATTCACGAGGTTCTTCAACTGTATGTTATTTGGATAATTCAAAACATTCAATTATCAGGGCACAGAAAAATGATGACAAATGTATTTCCTCAGTCTGTCAAACATGCTTTTTTATTATTTGCATTTCAGCACAATTACAAACACAATCCATCAGATACAGAATATAGCTTGGCGTGCAACCTTTAAGACCGAGGTCATTAGATACATGTACATGTAGGCCGCCTAACTGACGCATAGAATATATACTCATTATGCAAACATAATTTTCTTAAACACTCGCTGCTTATACTCACCCGGATATTAGTGCAGTGCAGAATCAGGTAAAGATGAATGCAAAGAAAATTTCTTAAGACAATACAAGGACAATTTTGTATGAAAACCTCTGATACTAATTGACAAAGGCACACGCGCTGTAAACACTTAGATGACACAATACACATGTAGAGACGATCAGTCGGCAAAAGGACCAGCTGGAGTGCTCTGACATTGCAGGTCCTGAAAGGCTTTATCAAACAAAAACGGTGTAATAGAAAGTATCCCATTAAGATAAGACAAGTTATTCTATATTACATTGAAGATGTTGCAAAAACAACTCTGCCTTATCCGCACAGCATGTACCCAAGGCTATATGCAAGAGTACTGACAATATGAAAGCTGCTGGTATTTAAAAGAAAATGGTACTATTTATATTATGTGCTTATTTGGCATATGGACTAACTCCAAAAGGGTTAGAATGTTGTCGTATTCATTTTTTTTTTGCTCAACTTTAGCACATCACATCCACCCTCATTATAATGAAATGTGTATATAAACAATACAACCTGTGTTATTCTCAGCCTGTTGATTACTTTTTTCAACTTGTAATTGACGATGACTTTCTAAAAATACACACACAATGTTTTCACATGCTTCTTGTTATTTCACTTAACAATATCAGCATTAAAACACACTCGTACACGTCATCTGTAGACATATTGACTAAAATTCCCTTCATGAATGTAAAAAGATGACATTATTGACTATTTTTCTGATGTGAATATTTCAACTACATATTCAAGATTCTGAAATTGTAACAAATAATAAAGTCTTACATGTTTAGTCGAACTAGCTTAAATGACATCCGCCTCAAAAACATTATACTTGTGTTTATCATAGACTTAAAAGAATGTATATTGTGTTTATTCTACCTACCATGACCCTGACTGTATTATTAACAGAGTTAACATTGTTACTGTATATTTTTTAATTTAAAATTCTCAATTTAAATCGCGTGTAAATCTTGTTGTGTTCATACCGTGTTTCGAAACATTTAATTATTATAAACACTCATGAAGCTCACAAAATTACATTTAATAACAACATGCTAAGAGCAATTACCGTCTTTCCTCTGTAATAAAAGATTGCCAACAAACATCGGATTCCTGGGCTTTTCGATGTTTTTAGCTGTTTCGGACGGCAAAGTAGAAGTAGAAGTATTTTCATTTTAAAACAGAATTAACGTAATATGAAAGGAAGGAAAGGTTTTGCCATTGTTGACTGGTTACAATGAAATTCGTATCAGCTTTCCAGTACAGTTCAGCAAACGCACCCAGGAGCTCACAGCTCACTTTAGGAAGCTTCAACGTCCATATTATAGGACACCAGTAATACAAACCCGTTTATAATGTCTTCACGTTTGAGACATTTCATCACAGGAGAGTGTGAAGAAACAATCCTAATGTGCCACTCCAAGGAAAACTAGCACACTTATTGCGTTGGTTTACTGTTACAACAATGAGTTTTTAGTCAGAGGTGCCATTACATTTATCACGTTGCTTTCCACGAAAACATCAATTGTCTAAATGTACATGTATGCTTTCAAACAGCTAAGGCAAACGATAATTATTAAATGTTATCTTATGTATACTGCAAATATCACTTATCATAGGTTGTTTATTTTTCAAATGTAATCATGCACAAACAGTCAGATAGGTCAGAATAAGGCGCTTGAAGATCAACCTTATAGACAATAGTGTTAAACTTCTAGCATGACAGATATTTAAAAACTTATAAGAATATATAAGACATCTTTCGAAATGTGTATGAACAAAATCAGAACATACAATATAAAGGCTCTAATAAAGATAATATACCTGTTTTCTTTGCCCGTACTGTCCTGTTTTAGTAACTTGCTACATTTAATTCTAAATTATTTTACTAGGTTATTATAGGACTAGGTACAGTGGCCATTATAAGTTGGACTATTCAAGCACATATTTTGTAAGCATCTGTTACGTATTTGTCTTAAGGCAAGTTAATTTACGGTTAAGTAACTGAGAGGCAATACACTTTAAACATGTCATTCCTTGATATAGATGTTCTTACGTTTATGTGTTGTTATATTGTATTGCTGTCATTATCGAACATGGCAGTATTCTGCAAAACACACCCGAAGTTTGCCCTCATTTTGGTGTAACATCCGTCATACAATTAGTACCGCTTGATAATATTATCTTTCGTTCAATTGAGTCGTTTTAGAATTATAAGCTTATTTTGACACATTGTTTGCAGCTACTGCTAAAAAGATAGATTCGAAAATTTTGTTTGTCAATTTCTATAAAAGCACAATCGAGGAAATGAGTAGCACAACGTCAGCCCTTACAAATTCTTCAAGAGGTACATCTTTGTTTTATGGCCAAGCAAAGCAATAAGTCGTTAAAAATTAAAATCAAAGCATTGAACTAAGCATACATGAAAATTAATATTTTATTTTAACCAGAAGACGAATTTAAATTGACTGTCATAGGCAAAGCACAGTTCTTATTATGCAAAACACATCACGGTTCGTATTTCTGACAGACGATTAAGGAACATTTATCGTTGTTGAAAATCAAAATAACTTCCCGTTCGGATACAACCAAAAGGCAACTTTGAAACTAAAATATGTATTGTTTAATGATAAAATGCAGTACAACAATGTCTATTCAGTGTACATTGTTTATGACTTTTTAACGACGTCCTTTGCAATCACTTAAACATTATTTCCTGGAAGACGGGAACAGGTTATATGTATTTAGAGCGTTTTCAATATACATGTACATGATAAATTAGATTGATGGAAACGACTTATATTTTTTACCGATAATAAGTATTATGCAGAAAGTGTAAATGAGACACATGAAATAATTGCTCTAGAGATAAAAGCTCGAATGTTTTCTTTTTGTATGAGGTCTTGAACTTGGTCAGGTTCTGAAAGAAAACATTGTTTCGTTGCGATGTAAATATACTTAATAAACGAACTTATATACTTGCATTTGGATCCACCATTATTAGCCTTTCAAGATTAACAACAAAACTGATCATTGGCAGATACAATAAGTATATATATATAATATATATATATATATATATATAATATATTTTCCCATATAGTTAGTTATATTGTCATATATCTTCTTACTGTATCTTAAGGATCCAACACTGGTCGATGACAACCAATGATGCATCGATGTGATAGCTGAATGACAAATGACACATTCAGCCACTACATTATTGAATATAAAAAAGGCTACAGATGAAATATTACTCGATGTTATGCTGAAAATGACATATGTCTCATAGAAGCTACATTGGCGGACATTGCAGGTTTAAGGAAAACAAAGTTTAAACTTATACAAAATCTAATTGTGTGTAATATGTTGAAGCCTAACCTGTTATTGTTTGTCTGTACATTACTTTCTGCGTTAATACAATTGTCTTAAATGTAACTGTTATCCAAAAAAGACATGTAAAATTTAATATTTTTCGGTATTCTTTGTTATAGTAATTGCATGTCATAATATGCACATATTTCTTACTTTCTCATTGTATGTAATCAAGGCTTGTTTCCTTGAAGTGAGTAAAAGTGCATTGCAGCACATCGTCAATAAGGATAATTGTGTGTACGTATGTATATTCCAAGACTAAAATACCACGTTCCGATTTTCATTTTGAATATGCAGTACTCACCAGGAGCAGGACAAGTCTTACCTCTACGATGTATTGCTTTGAATCGTACATATTTAAAAGAGGTATTTAGTATAATACATCTGCATAAAATCCAGTTATAACTTCATTACAAACTTCATTGACAAGATATGACATTTTCTTACTTAAAATAAATGCTCTTTTTAAAAAAATATTAGGAATAAGTAACATCGTGTTACCGATCAAACTGCTAATAAGTCATGGTTAAATATGATTTAAGCCACGTTACAACCTACAACGCACATTATTAATACGACTGCTGACTCAAGCACACATTGCAAGATTGCTTGAGTAAAAGTCTCTAGATGAAACAGAGTGTGAAGATGGAATACCTTAGTTTACACGCCAGATCAAACATGTTACATGGGCATTACAGAAAACGATCATATTGTTTTATTTAGCTTTGAATTTTATATGAATGGTACAGTCAATAAATGATTTTGCTCATACGATTTAACCATTTGACTGACTACTTTATAAGTATATTTTAATATAATGCCATTTGTTATATTTTAATATTTCTATTTTATGTTTGTGTTCCCAAGAAAGGAATTTCCAAACTGTCATGTATTTAAACTGTAAATACTCTCTGTGATAGTTTGAGTGAAAACCTGATTACAAGACCTGTTTAGGAACCGATTGCCTCATAGCGTGAGGTTAATGAGATATGTCGACTTGCTGACACGTGGCTAGCTAATACAACTAACACGAGATATTTCAACTGTTTTCCTGAACACGAACTATCACAAGTAGGGATTATTATATTAATAACAATAATAAGGGTATTCTTATTTCAAACGGTATATACGCTTCCTCATCCGGGCGTCATAACACGGAAAATACAGGCAAATAACACGTGCTACGTCTACATATACTTTAGTATAACATCTCACATCTATTGTTTCTATAAAACAATTCTGCTTTTTACATTTAACATTGCAACGTGATGTAATGATTCCAATTCAGTTACAATTAAAGGACGCTGTATCATGCATTACGTTCTTTTACCCTTTATTTCGAAAAAAAAACAACAAAAACAACAAACAAAACAACAACATGTGCAGCTTTTTAATGCATGCAACCTCTATAAATGCCTGAAAGGGTGTCATTTATAGCTGCTGACTTCCAAATACAGCCATGCATTGACGATTTAGCACTTATTTACGGGCAAGTGATGTCGCATTTTTTTAAAGTAACGACTCTATATAATATTCATCCTAAAATCCATGACCGCAGTTTGAACCCCTAAAAAGTAAACATATTTCTTTTAACTTTAATTCGTTAACTCGAAAATGTTTTATTACTGGTGAAAACATGATGGAGATTTTCTATATAGATGTATATTGTTAAAGCGAAACTTAATGCTTTTTCCTATAACTGCCTTAGTTGTCAAGTCTTTAGAGGCAAGTACCTAAAATGGTATGGATACAGTCAAACGTGTCAACTAAATCAGCTCAAGCTATTAAAATTTAAATCCGTTATTCTTAAAATAGGTAGTAGAGTTCATAACAGCTATTTGTAAACTGATTTAAGTTAAATGCAAATGACGACGGTAATAAGGTAAATTGTATTGCAACATAATTCGATTTTGCTTGGATATGTGTCTACTGTAGCAGTAATAGTCTGGTTAAAAACAACGCGCATTTTCTAATTTGCAATTTATTCTATTTCAACTTTACCACACGCCATATTTTGTCGATGACAATCAACTAGATAGCTGGAAGAAAAACTCACCAAAATAAAACAGGCTTCAGATTGAAGAAAATTTAATATTATGTCAAAGAGCGCACTTGGGATAATCATGTGATTTATAGTATCTAGCTTATAAGCATTAACTGAAGTCATTTAATATGTGTAGCCATTATAAAAGAAGTCAATTAAGATAAGAATTTTAGAGGATTTACTACAGCAAAAATAACTATGAGCCTAATTTTACTGTACGCCCTAACATCACATGGCACGCGAAGTAATTTTTAGCTTCGGTCTATACAATTTAGTCATTTGCAGTGGCCAGTCATGCAAATAATTCTCAATTCATTTTAGTTTTACACATGTGTATATTTTCTGTGTACATAAAAGCTACCCATGCTTGCAAATCTATGACCACGAATGTATTTCTAAAGATGTTGTCTGCGAATACATGCATTTAGTAGCAGAAAAACATGCTACATGATTTAATATGATCAACACTACTTATTAATCCGACGTCCAGCCAAAGCGATTGATAGGTCAGATGCAGTCTATCGACTTGTTTAATTCGGCTGTGGAGTGAATGGTTAACTGAATATACTTTCAATCAAAGTACTCGTAAAGATCTGTATTACTTTTAGCAACAAACTAGATCATGTTCACCTAAACTGATAAGAAGATCAAAACAAATATTATCTTTGTCAACGCAAATGCTAATAAATCACCATTTTTTTTTATTTTATGTTTAACGTATACTTGAAGTAACAAACATCAAATATATTAGGAAATAGAACAGGAAAATAAAATAGCTCTAGCTAGCATGTTGCTTTTGAAAGGAAGTGTAGTACTTCAAGACACATATATTCAATGTATCACACTGATTGTTTCTAGACCGACAACATACAGGTAAACGGCAATTTCTACCTTATGCTAGCTAATATTTCTATATCAACTTTAAATACAACATACCTCACAAGACAGAATATGGGTATATAATACCTGTTTTTAGAATTTCAGCAGTTACCACAGACTAGTGGCTTGCGATGAAGACGTGAATAATTTAATCAAACCGCCAAGGGAGAAAGACCGAAGCATCATGTATTGAAATGTCAGTTCAAGCTCGTGTCTGCCTGTGAGTGCTATGGGTTTTTTTTATTTGGGCACGCATTGAGGTGCTTTTATTGCATTGTAAATCAGTCCTGACAATAGTGCACATGATGCTCATTCGTAAACAAAGGGAGATAAATGATGCATTTCAAATAGCATTTAAGCTATTAGAGAAAAATAATATTTTACTCATCTATGATATGTTTAATATAGTTGGCACGAACATTGTATGTGTGTAATAAGCAATTGCTAGTTCATATTGCTTGATATATCATTTTCTATGCATCGCTATAAAGCTTGCGCAGATATTTTTTATCGCATTACTATTCTGTTGACTATGTCAATGAGACTGAATTGTTTGCTAGAAAGTGTTCCCTTCATTGCTTGGTTCAATTATAATTATATTGAAATAAATTTAAGATCGCAACGTATTTCTGTCTTCTGCCGCCACGTCGGTAAACTTTTTACCGTTATTCTAATTTATTAAAGCAATATGTTTAATATCAATTTTTGGTAAAACATATTTCTCAGTCGAACAAAGGAAATGTTGTATTTTTATTATTCTTGCTTTTATTTTTCGAATTTTATTCTTTGTTGTCTATCTCTAAGTCATATTTATATACTTAACATTATCAGATAAGGACTAATATAATTATGTCTTGAGTGGCATTTAGCTCGTGGAAGGATATTTGCAGATGTTTGCCGGAATATGATCTCTCAACAAATAAAAACAACCCACAAGTATTGATATGTGCTGTGTAAAGAATGTAATTCATCCTACATTTTTACACATTTAAAAAAAAAAATTCGTGCGATATACGACTTATGCTGCATATTTGTTATGACCATCACGCCTCTGTCTTTGTTGTTTTGTTGACTTCATAGCCATGTCCATTTGCTTAGGGTCTACGTCATTTATTGAACGGATTTGGACACTATCTTAGACGTTTCGACTGATATATGAAATAAATCTCTAGCGTTTGTAACACCAGCACGCCTGGGCCCAAAATTGAATAATAACAACTAGACCAACTGTCAATTGAGTCAAATGGAAAGTTTGAATAAAGTTATTTTCAGGAAATCCCCTGGGCAAATAACAGAAATAAAAGATAACAAAGAGACGTTTGTATACGTAAGTATACATACCAAAGAAATCAAGCACACATAAAGGCACACACGCAGACACACACACATACACAGACACTGACACAGACACACAGACACAGACAAAGACACAAAGACACACACACACACGCACGCACGCACGCACACACACACACACACACACACACACACACACACACACACACACACACACACACACACACACACACACACACACACACACACACACACGTGTGTGCACGTTTATGAAGATACACATATAGTACGACAGCATTCGTACACAATGACATTCATACACCGCAAACATTGTAGACAATCTAAAAATGTTGATAAATTTTATTTCACCTGTTTTATTTGTGTGTACGCAAATGTATTATCTTGTGTGGAAACGGCCTCAGTCTTCGATAGTTAATGCTGTTCATGTGTGCCATTGATTGGTGTTTAATGCCACATGTATGACATGCATTATGGCTTTCTAGCTGTAATGAGACTTTCAAAATGTTACAATGCTTTCCGGAATCCCCGTGTTATCGTCTGAACTTTGACTGCATTTTAGTGTTTCGCATTTAAGTCAAAACTGTAAATCGTGTATGCAATCAAATCAACATTGAAATATTCGACAGATTTAGAAATTGCGCCGGGTCGGACAAAATGCATTATATTCACTCAAGAGAATAGTTAAGGTCTGCATAGTTCTTTACATCAGTCTACATCAGTCGACATCAGTCTTATATATTTTCAATCTTTCTGCTCTTCCAGCAACAATTCCCAACAAGAATAATATATTTGTTTATAAATTTAATGATAGCCGATGTCGTAAACTATTCACGAGGTTCTTCAACTGTATGTTATTTGGATAATTCAAAACATCTGGGCACAGAAAAATGATGACAAATTTATTTCCTCAGTCTGTCAAACATGCTTTTTTATTATTTGGATTTCAGCACAATTACAAACACAATGCATCAGATACAGAATATAGCTTGGCGTGCAACCTTTAAGAAGACCGAGGTCAATCAGATACATGTAGGCCGCCTAACTGACGCATGGAATAAATATTAACATTGCAAACATAATTTTCTTAAACACTCGCTGCTTATACTCACACGGAAATAAGCGCAGTGCAAAATCGGGTGAAGACGAATGCAAAGAAAATTTCTTTAGACAATACAAGGACAATTTTGTATGAAAACCTCTGATACTAATTGACAAAGGCACACACGCGTTAAACACTTAAATGACACAATACACATGTAGAGACGATCAGTCGGCAAAAGGACCAGCTGGAGTGCTCTGACTGTGCAGGTCCTGAAAGGCTTTATCAAACAAAAACGGTGTAATGGAAAGTATCCTATTAAGATAAGACAATTTATACTATATTACATTTAAGATGTTGCAAAAACAGCTCTGCTTAATCCGCACAACATGTACCCAAGGCTATATGCAAGAGTACTGACAATATGAAAGCTGCTGGTATTTAAAAAATCCGTAGTATTTTTATTATGTGCTTATTTTGCATATGGACTAAATCCAAAAGGGTTAGCATGTTGTCGTATTCATTTATATTTGCTCAACTTTAGCACATAACATTCACCCCCATTACAATGAAATGTGTATATAAACAATACAACCTGTGTTATTCTCAGCCTGTTGATTACTTTTTTTTCAACTTGTAATTTGACGATGACTTTCTAAAATACACACATAATGTTTTCACGTGCTTTTTGTTATTTCAATTAACAATATCAGTATTAAAACACACTCGAACATGTCATCTGCAGACATATTGACTAAAATACCCTTCATGAATGTAAAAAGATGACATTATTGACTATTTTTCTGATGTGAATATTTCAACTACATATTCAAGATTCTGAAATTGAAACAAATAATAAAGTCTTACATGTTTAGTCGAACTAGCTTAAATGACATCCGCCTCAAAAACATTATACTTGTGTTTATCATAGACTTAAAATAATGTATATTGTGTTTATTCTACCTACCCTGACCCTGACTGTATTATTAACAGAGTAAACATTGTAACTGTATATTTTTCAATTTAAAATTCTCAGTTTTAATCGCGTGTAATTCTTGTTGTGTTCATACCGTGTTTCGGAACATTTATTCATTATAAACACTCATGACGCTCACAAAATTACATTTAATAACAACATGCTAAGAGCAATTACCGTCTTTCCTCTGTAATAAAAGATGGCCAACAAACATCGGATTCCTGGGCTTTTCGATGTTTTTAGCTGTTTCGGACGGCAAATATACTTAATATTGTGTTTGAAGATAAAGCTGTAATACAATTATTTTGCTCTCTTTGTAAAAGTAACGTTTTCTAATTATTCAACAGTAAAATACATGTCCAACTAGACTTATATAGATTTAGTAAATGAGGATGATTTATTCCTTGGTAATTATCAGCGATATAAAGAAATACTCTGTTTAAACTTCACAAAAAGGCGTATGGTTTATTAATAAAATCAATATTATTATTTGAAAGTTTTAAGGAAATTTTAAGAATAGTATGACTGTCGTGGAGTGTTGCGTGTTTTTCATACAAATTATACAGTGCTGTCAGTATTCAAAATGTTAAGGGAGCAACACCTAATTTTTGTTATGATGTGTCATGTCCTATTCAATTTTTATTTTATGAAGATGTAATAATACCTAGAAGTATTTTCATTTTAAAACAGAATTAATGTAATATGAAAGGAAGGAAAGGTTTTGCCATTGTTGACTGGATACAATGAGATTCGTATCAGCTTTCCACTACAGTTCAGCAAATGCACCCAGGAGCTCACAGCTCACTTTAGGAAGCTTCAACGTCCATATTATAGGACACCAGTAATACAAACCCGTTTATAATGTCTTCACGTTTGAGACATTTCATCACAGGAGAGTGTGAAGAAACAATCCTAATGTGCAGCTACAAGGAAAACAAGCACACTTATTGCGTTGGTTTACTGTTACAACAATGAGTTTTTAGTCAGAGGTGCCATTACATTTATCACTTTGCTTTCCACGAAAACATCAATAGTCTTAATGTACATGTATGCTTTCAAACAGCTAAGACAAACGATAATTATTAAATGTTATCTAATGTACACTGTAAATATCACTTATCATATGTTGTTTATTTTTCAAATGTAATCATGTACAAACAGTCACATAGGTCAGAATTAGGCGCTTGAAGATCAACCTAATAGACAATAGTGTTAAACTACTAGCATGACAGATATTTAAAAACTTATAAGAATATATAAGACATCTTTCGAAATGTGTATGAACAAAATCAGAACATACAATATAAAGGCTCTAATAAAGACAATATACCTGTTTTCTTTGCCCGTACTGTCCTGTTTTAGTAACTTGCTACATTTAATTCTAAATTATTTTACTAGGTTATTATAGGACTAGGTACAGTGGCCATTATAAGTTGGACTTTTCAAGCACATATTTTGTAAGCATCTGTTACGTAATTGTCTGAAGGCAAGTTATTTACGGTTAACTAACTGAGAGGCAATACACTTTAAACATGTCATTCCTTGATATAGATGTTCTTACGTTTATGTGTTGTTATATTGTATTGCTGTCATTATCGAACATGGCAGTATTCTGCAAAACACACCCGAGGTTTGCCCTCATTTTGGTGTAACATCCGTCATACAATTAGTGCCGCTTGATAATGTTATCTTACGTTCAATTGAGTCGTTTTAGAATTATAAGCTTATTTTGACACATTGTTTGCAGCTACTGCTAAAAAGATAGATTCGAAAATTTTGTTTGTCAATTTCTATAAAAGCACAATTGCGGAAATGAGTAGCGCAACGTCAGCCCTTACAAATTCTTCAAGAGGTACATCTTTGTTTTATGGCCAAGCAAAGCGATAAGTCGTTAAAAATTCAAAATCAAAGCATTGAACTAAGCATACATGAGAATTAATATTTTATTTTAACCAGAAGACGAATTTAAATTGACTGTCATAGGCAAAGCACAGTTCTTATTATGCAAAACACACCACGGTTCGTAATTCTGACAGACGATTAAGGAACATTTATCGTTGTTGAAAATCAAAATAACTTCCCGTTCGGATACAACCAAAAGGCAACTTTGAAACTAAAATATGTATTGTTTAATGATAAAATGCAGTACAATAATGTCTATTCATTGTACATTGTTTATGACTTTTTAACGACGGATACTAGGCCTGGAAGAATTCATCCATCGCATGTAAACCGGCAGTTTCCACTTTATATAACTCATGGAAATGTGAATTGAAATGAAATTATGATAGATTAATAGTAAAATGTTTTGATACTGGCAATGTACTGATTTACAAATATAGAATGTGCTTATTTACATCGAAGTTGTAACTATTTTTTCTTTTTATTGCAGTAAAATTATACTATAAATAATACGTATGTCTTTTAAAAAAGCGTAAGGCATTCGTTTATGTTTGGCAGAGGTAAGTTTGTGTGGAATTCAACCCACATTTATTAATCTCTGGATAGCAATTGCTGGCATATCAATGGTAGGTCTTGATTCACTAAAAGATGTAATATTGTTATAAAGGAAACATCAACAGAAATGTTGAAGCAACTGCATTAAATTTGTATCTTGCGAGGCAAGTGAAAACAAATAGTGTGTTTATCAAAACGTATGAAACACATATACATTAATGGACATGCTCATTAAAACCAAACTGATAAAGAAGTCACAAGCAATGCTTCAAAGCGAGTGCTATTTCATCCTTTGCAATCACTTAAACATTATTTCATGGAAGACGTGAACAGGTTATATGTTATTTAGAGCGTTTTCAATATACATGATAAATTAGATAGATGGAAACGACTATCATTTTTTTACCGATAATCAGTATTGTGCAGAAAGGGTAAATGAGACACATAAAATAATTGCTCTAGAGATAAAAGCTCGAATGTTTTCTTTTTGTATGAGGTCTTGATCTTGGTCAGGTTCTGAAAGAAAACATTGTTTCGTTGCGATGTAAATATACTTAATAAACGAACTTATACACTTGCATTTAGATCCACCATTATTTGGCAGATACAATATGTATATATATATATATATATATATATATATATATATATATATATATATATATATATATATATATATATATATATATATATATATATATATATATATATATATATGTTTATAATTTGTTTATGGTTATATAAGAATTCTCCCTCGTATAGTGTGACTTTAGGACGATCGTATTTTTAGGACACTGCTAACGTCACTGAAATCTACGTATCACATAATATTGATTTGTAAACGCTCTAGTAAATTCTGGAACATTTTAATTGGCGATGCAACATATATATTTTTGAGAACTCTTTACTATCGCAACTAGGGATTTATTACGAGAGACCTGAGTAAAAGTAAGAGTTTAAAGACCATTCGTGAAAACAACAAGTGTTTTAAATATCCTAAATGTTGTAACCGAATTAAGAGGATTTTTCAACACAGTCAATTTTCCCATATAGTTAGTTATATTGTCATATATCTTCTTACTGTATCTTAAGGATCCAACACTGGTCGATGACAACCAATGATGCATCGATGTGATAGCTGAAGGACAAATGACACATTCAGCCACTACATTATTGAATATAAAAAAGTCAACAGATGAAATATTACTCGATGTTATTCTGAAAATGACATGTGTCTCATAGAAGCAACATTGGCTGACATTGGTTTAAGGAAAACAAAGTTTAAACTTATACAAAATCTGTTTGTGCGTAATATGTTGAAGCCTAACCTGTTATTGTTTGTCTGTACATTACTTTCTGCGTTAATACAATTGTCTTAAATGTAACTGTTATCCAAAAAAGACATGTAAAATTTATTTTTTTTCGGTATTCTTTGTTATAGTAATTGCATGTCATAATATGCACATATTTCTTACTTTCTCATTGTATGTAATCAAGGCTTGTTTCCTTGAAGTCATAAAAAGTACATTGCAGCACATCGTCAATAAGGATAATTGTGTGTACGTATGTATATTCCAAGACTAAAATACCACGTTCCGATTTTCATTTTGAATATGCAGTACTCACCAGGAGCAGGACAAGTCTTACCTCTACGATGTATTGCTTTGAATCATACATATTTAAAAGAGGTATTTAGTATAATACATCTGCATAAAATCCAGTTATAACTTCATTACAAACTTCATTGACAAGATATGACATTTTCTTACTTAAAATAAATGCTCTTTTTAAAAAATATTAGGAATAAGTGTTACCGATCAAACTGCTAATAAGTCATGGTTAAATATGATTTAAGCCACGTTACAACCTACAACGCACATTATTAATACGACTGCTGACTCAAGCACACATTGCAAGATTGATTGAGTAAAAGTCTCCAGATGAAACAGAGTGTGAAGATGGAATACCTTAGTTTACACGCCAGATCAAACATGTTACATGGGCATTACAGAAAACGATCATATTGTTTTATTTAGCTTTGAATTTTATATGAATGGTACAGTCAATAAATGATTTTGCTCATACGATTTAACCATTTGACTGACTACTTTATAAGTATATTTTAATATAATGTCATTTGTTATCTTTTAATATTTCTATTTTATGATTGTGTTCCCAAGAAAAGAATTTCTAAACTGTCATGTATTTATACTGTAAATACTCTATGTGATAGTTTGAGTGAAAACCTGATTACAAGACCTGTTTAGGAACCGATTGCCTCATAGCGTGAGGTTAATGAGATATGTCGACTTGCTGACACGTGGCTAGCCAATATAACTAACATGAGATATTTCAACTGTTTTCCTGAACACGAACTCTCACAAGTAGGGATTATTATATTAATAACAATAATAAGGGTATTCTTATTTCAAACGGTATATACATTTCCTCTTCCGGGCGTCATAACACGGAAAATACAGGCAAATAACACGTGCTACGTCTACATATACTTTAGTATAACATCTCACATCTATTGTTTCTATAAAACAGTGCTGCTTTTTTACATTTAGCTTTGCAACGTGATGTAATGATTCCAAGTCAGTTACAATTAAAGGAAGCTGTATCATGCATTACTTTTTTTACCCTTTATTTCGAAAAAAACACAAAAAAACAACAACAAACAAAACAACAACATATGCAGCTTTTTAATGCATGCAACCTCTATAAATGCCTGAAAGAGTGTCATTTATAGCTGCTGACTTCCAAATACAGCCATGCATTGACGATTTAGCACTTATTTACGGGCAAGTGATGTCGCATTTATTTAAAGTAACGACACATCTGTGAAAGCAAATACTAGTTATTTCCCAAAGAATATTGAATGTTTCTTGCTTTATATAATATTTATCCTAAAATCCATGACCGCAGTTGAACCTCTAAAAAGTAAGCATTTTGACTTACTATTACAGACACAATAACATAACATGAATAAACAAATCAAATAGGTCAGAATCCTTCAGTTACATTGATCTTTCAATAAATATTTGTTTCTGCAACGCAGTAGAGTACATCAATTCGTTGTGATAACAAATTGAAAATAACTATTAATCAAGATACAAACAGATAAACAAATAATATGGGCTTACTTTATGTGCCGGCGATTTAAAGATTAATTGAAAATAAATGGGATTTCTCGGAGCTGTTTCATTAAAATGCGATCTGTTCACTCTTTGACAACATCATATGTCATTACATTGAATCAATATGAAATCAATAAGACGAATTTAATTTTAACTATCCTCTCTGAGATAAAATACCTTACAACCATAAACATTTGAATTATTGCGCCGGGCGCAAAGACGCAGCATGCTTAACATTATACTAACGATTTTGACCGTGGCCGGTATAGAAATTATACGTAATCCGTAAATGTTTTACAAAACTTAATTTGTTTTTCGAATAATGGATAGGTGATCAGTTATTACAAGCAGTCTCCTGTCCATTAACTGTGAATACATCCCTTAAGTGCAACGTTATTTGTACGATGCATTTCAAAATACTACGAAATAGCGCACACGTCGTAGAATACATTAACACAATGCTATTTTAAATAATACCTGGATAATCTATTTACTTATTGATTTGAAATCTTTTAAAATATTGATATAAATGCTTAAATATGACGAAGTTTTGTAAATTGATTTCCATTACATTAGTCATTTAGGTCACATCTCAATCTGTGTTGTTTATGTTTTGATATATCAGTTTGATGCGTGAGTTCAGTTTTGCCAACGTCAATGTGCCATGTATAAAATGTGTATCTGATAACACGTAAATGGAGACAGTAAAATATTTCATGTGCGAGGTTCAAATAATGTTGTGTCTACTAACAGGAAGAAAATGAGGATAACGTAAAAAAAATAATTGATAAACAGGCACATTAGAAACGATCATGTGCAATATTTATGAACGAATTTAAAACTCACACAAACAAACGCTGTATTTAGAATTACAGTTTATCGGCACGTACACACGTAATAACATACTGGCACTGTTATTTGTTTTTTTTTCAATAATTATAATAATAACACTACTAAGGGTATTCTTATTTCAAACGGTACATACATTTCCTCTTCCGGGCGTCATAACACGGAAAATACAGGCAAATAACACGTGCTACGTTTACATATACTTTAGTATAACATCTCTCATCTATTGTTTCTATAAAACAATGCCGTTTTTTACATTTAGCATTGCAACGTGATGTAATGATTCCAATTCAGTTACAATTAAAGGACGCTGTATCATGCATTAGGTTCTTTTAACCTTTTTTTAAAAACAACAACAACAACAACAACAACAAAACAACAACATGTGCAGCTTTTTAATGCATGCAACCTCTATAAAAGCCTAAAAGAGTGTCATTTTTAGCTGCTGACTTCCAAATACAGCCATGCGTTGACGATTAAGCACTTATTTACGGGCAAGTGATGTCGCATTTATTTAAAGTAACGACACATCTGTGAAAGCAAATACTAGTTATATCCCAAAGAATATTGAATGTTACTTGCTCTATATGATATTCATCCTAAAATCCATGACCACAGTTTGAGCCTCTAAAAAGTAAACATATTTCTTTTAACTTGAATCCGTTAAACTCGACATTGTTTTATTACTGGTGAAAACATGATGAAGATTTTCTGTAAAGATGTTTATTGTTAAAGCGAAACTTTATGCTTTCCCTATAACTGCCTTAGTTGTCAAGTCTTTAGAGGCAAGTACCTAAAATGTTATGGATACAGTCAAACGTGTCAACTAAATCAGCTCAAGCTATTAAAATTTAAATCCGTTATTGTTAAAATAGCTAGTAGAGTTCATAACAGCTATTTGTAAACTGATATAAGTTAAATGCAAATGACGACGGTAATAAGGTAAATTTTATTGAAACATAATTCAATTTTGCTTGGATATGTGTCTACTGTAGCAGTAATAGTCTCGTTAAAAACAACGCACATTTTCTAATTTGCCATTAATTCCATTTCAACATTACAACACGCCATATTTTGCCGATGACAATCAACTAGATAGCTGGAAGAAAAACTCACCAAATAGAAATAAGACAGGCTTCAGACTGAAGCAAATTTAATATCATGTCAAAGAGCGCGCTTGGGATTATTATGTGATTTTTATTGTCTAGCTTATCAGCATTAACTGAAGTCATTTAATATGTGTAGCCATTATAAAAGAAGTCAATTAAGATAAGAATTTTAGAGGATTTACAACAGCAAAAATAACTATGAGCCTAATTTTACTGTACGTCCTAACATCACATGGCACGCGAAGTAACCTTTAGCTTCGGTCTGTACAACTTAGTCATTTGCAGTGGCCAGTCATGCAGATCAGTCTCAATGCATTTTAGTTTTACACATGTGTATATTTTCTGTGTACATAAAAGCTACACATGCCTGAACATACGAATGTATCTCTAAAGATGATGTCTGCGAATATATGCATTTAGTAGCACTTGAGAAGGAAAACATGCTACATGATTTAATATGATAAGATCAATACTAGCTATTATTCCAACGTCCAGCCAAATCGATTGATAGGTCAGATGCAGTCTATCGATTTGTTTAATTCGGCTGTGGAGTGAATTATTAATTGAATATACTGTCAATTAAAGTACTCGTAAAGATCTGTGTTACTTTTAGCAACAAACTAGACCATGTTGTCCTAAACTGATAAGAAGATCAAAACAAATACTACCTTTGTCAACGCAAATGCTAATTAATCACCATTTTTATTTCATATTTTAAGTGTAACGTATACTTTAATAACAAATATCAAGCTTATTAAGCATAGAACAGGACAATGAAATAGCTTTGGCTAGCATGTTGCTTTTGAAAGGAAGTGTATTTACTACAAGACACATGCATCCAATGTATAACACTGATTTTTTCTAGACCGACAACATACAGGCAAATGGCAATTTCTACCTTATACTAATATTTCTATATCAACTTTTAATACAACCTATGTCACAAGACAGAATATGGGTATATAATACCTGTTTTTAGAATTTCAGCAGTTACCACAGACTAGTGGCTTGCGATGAAGACGTGAATAATTTAATCAAACCGCCAAGGGAGAAAGACCGAAGAATCATGTATTGAAATGTCAGTTCAAGCTCGTGTCTGCCTGTGAGTGCTATGGTTATTTGATTTGGACACGCATTGAGATGATTTTATTGCATTGTAAATCAGTCCTGACAATAGTGCACATGATGCTCATTCGTAAACAAAGGCAGATAAATGATGCATTTCAAAAAGCGTTTAAGCTGTTAGAGAAAAATAATATTTAACTCATCTATGATATGTTTAATATAGTTGGCACGAACATTGTATGTGTGTAATAAGCAATTGCTAGTTCATATTGCTTGATATATCATTTTCTATGCATCGCTATAAAGCTTGCGCAGATATTTTTATCGCATTACTATTCTGTTGACTATGTCAATGAGACTGAATTGTTTGCTAGAAAGTGTTCCTTTCATTGCTTGGTTCAATTATAATTATATTGAAATAAATTTAAGATCGCAACGTATTTCTGTCTTCTGCCGCCACGTCGGTAAACTTTTTATCGTTATTCTAATTTATTAAAGCAATATGTTTAATATCAATTGTTGGTAAACCATACTTCTCAATCGATCAAAGGAAATGTTGTATTTTTATCATTCTTGCTTTTATTTTTCGAAATTTATTCTTTGTTGTCTATCTCTAAGTCATAGTTATATACTTAACATTATCAGATAAGGACTAATTACTGTGTTCTGATGTAAACCATAGTGATTTATTGACGCATTTATTTTCCTTACTGAGTTACAACAGCAACATTTTAACTTAAAATCTAATCTTTGCAAAACTAATTTTATTATGATTGACTCTAAGAAGCTGTATATTATTTTTGGTGACAATTGAATCTTAAATTCAATAATTGTTCAAACCCTACTATTGATGTATCAATGTAATCTCTGTGACATTCCTGGAACGATATTAGGGGTAATTATATATGTGTACAATCATATCTTGAGTGGCATTTAGCTGGTGGAAGGATATTTGCAGATGTTTGCCGGAATATGACCTCTCAACAAATAAAGTAATTCCGCATGTATTGATATGTGCGGTGTAAAGAATGTAATTCATCCTACATTTTCACACATTTTTAAAAAAAATTCGTGCGATATACGACTTATGCTGCATATTTGTTATGACCATCACGCCTCTGTCATTGTTGTTTTGTTGACGTCATAGCCATGTCCATTTGCTGAGGGTCTACGTCATTTATTGAACGGATTTGGCCACTATCTTAGACGTTTCGACTGATATATGAAATAAATCTCTAGCTTTTGTAACACTAGCACGTCTGGGCCCAAAATTGAATAATAACAACTAGACCAACTGTTAATTGAGTCAAATGGAAAGTTTGAATAAAGTTATTATCAGGAAATCCCCTGGGCAAATAACAGAAATAAAAGATAACAAAGAGACGTTTTAACGTAAGTATACATACCAAAGAAATCAAGCACACATAAAGGCATACACGCAGACACACAAACACAGACACTGACACACAGACACAGACAAAGACACGCACACATACACACACACACGCACACACGCACACACACACACACAAACACACACACACACACACACACACACACACACACACACACACATACACACACACACGTGTGTGTGCACGTTTATGAAGATACACATATAGTACGACAGCATTCATACACAATGAAATTCATACACCGCAAATATTGTAGACAATCTAAAAATGTTGATAAATTTTATTTCACCTGTTTTATTTGTGTGTACGCAAATGCATTATCTTGTGTGGAAACGGCCTAAGTCTTCGATAGTTAATGCTGTGCATGTGTGCCATTGATTGGTGTTTAATGCCACATGTATGACATGCATTATGGCTTTCTAGCTGTAATGAGACTTTCAAAATGTTATAATGCTTTCCGGAATCCCAGTGTTATCGTCTGAACCTTGACTGCATTTTAGTATTTCGCATTTAAGTCAAAACTGTAAATCGTGTATACAATCAAATCAACATTGAAATATTCGACTTAGAAATTGCGTCGGGTCGGACAAAATGCATTATATTCACTCAAGAGAATAGTTAAGGTCTGCATAGTTCTTTACATCAGTCTACATCAGTCGACATCAGTCTTATATATTTTCAATCTTTCTGCTCTTCCAGCAATAATTCCCAACAAGAATAATATATTTGTTTATAAATTTAATGATAGCGATGTCGTAAACTATTCAAGAGGTTCTTCAACTGTATGTTATTTGGATAATTCAAAACATTCAAACATATGGGCACAGAAAAATGATGACACATTTATTTCCTCAGTCTGTCAAACATGCTTTTTTATTATTTTCATTTCAGCACAAGTACAAACACAATGCATCAGATACAGATTATAGCTTGGCGTGAACCTTTAAGAAGACCGAGGTCAATCAGATACATGTAGGCCGCTTAACTGACGCATGGAATAAATATTAATTTTGCAAACATAATTTTCTTAAACACTCGCTGCTTATACTCTCACGGAAATTAGTGCAGTGCAAAATCAGGTGAAGACGAATGCAAAGAGCATTTCTTAAGACAATACAAGGACAATTTATGAAAACCTCTGATACTTATTGACAAAGGCACACGCGCATTAAACACTTAGACGACACAATACACATGTAGAGACGATCAGTCAGCAAAAGGACCAGCTGGAGTGCTCTGATTTACAAACATTGCAGGTCCTGAAAGGCTTTATCAAACAAAAACGGTGTAATGGTAAGTACCCCATTAAGGTAAGACAATTTATACTATAATACATTTAAGATGTTGCAAAAACAGCTCTGCTTAATCCGCACAGCATGTACCCAAGGCTATATACAAGAGTACTGACAACATGAAAGCTGCTGGTATTTAAAAAAAATGGTAGTATTTTTATTATGTGCTTATTTGGCATATGGACTAAATCCAAAAGGGTCAGCATGTTGTCGTATTCATTTGTTTTTGCTCAACTTTAGCACATAACATTCACACCCATTATGTGAAATGTGTATATAAACAAAACAACCTGCGTTATTCTCAGCCTGTTGATTACTTTTTTTCAACTTGTATTATGACGATGACTTTCTAAAATACACACACAATGTTTTCACATGCTTCTTGTTATTTCACTTAACAATATCAGTATTAAAACACACTCGTACACGTCATCTGCAGACATATTGACTAAATTACCCTTCATGAATGTAAAAAGATGACATTATTGACTATTTTTTCTGATATAAATATTTCAACTACATATTCCAGATTCTGAAATTGTAACAAATAATAAAGTCTTACATGTTTAGTCGAACTAGCTTAAATGACATCCGCCTCAAAAACATTATACTTGTGTTTATCATAGACTTAAAAGAATGTATATTGTGTTTATTCTACCTACCCTGACCCTGACTGTATTATTAACAGAAATAACATTGTTACTGTATATTTTTCAATTTAAAATTCTCAATTTAAATCGCGTGTAATTCTTGTTGTGTTCATACAGTGTTTAGGAACATTTAATCATTATAAACACTCATAACGCTCACAAAATTACATTTAATAACAACATGCTAAGAGCAATTACCGTCTTTCCTAAATAATAAAAGATGGCCAACAAACATCGGATTCCTGGGCTTTTCGATGTTTTAGCTGTTTCGGACGGCAAATATACTTAATATTATATTTGAAGATAAAGCTCTTATACAATTATTTTGCTCTCTTTGTAAAAGTAACGTTTTCTAATTATTCAACAGTAAAATACATGTCCAACTAGACTTATATAGACTATATTTTCCATGGTAATTATCAGCGATATAAAGAAATACTCTGTTTAAACTTCACAAAAGGCTTATGGTTTATTAATATAATCAATATTATTATTTGAAAGTTTTAAGGAAATTTAAAGAATAGTATGACTGTCGTGGAGTGTTGTGTGTTTTTCATACAAATTATACAGTGCTGTCAGTATTCAAAATGTTAAGGGAACAACACCTTTTTTGTTACGATGTGTCATGGCTTATTCAATTTTTATTTTATGAAGATGTAATAATACCTAGAAGTATTTTCATTTTAAAACAGAATTAATGTTATATGAAAGGAAGGAAAGGGTTTGCCATTGTTAGCTGGATACAATGAAATTCGTATCAGCTTTCCAGTACAGTTCAGCAAACGCACCCAGGAGCTCACAGCTCACTTTAGGAAGCTTTACCGTCCATATTATAGGACACCAGTAATACAAACCCGTTTATAATGTCTTCACGTTTGAGACATTTCATCACAGGAGAGTGTGAAGAAACAATCCTACTGTGCAGCTCCAAGGAAAACTAGCACACTTATTGCGTTGGTTTACTGTTACAACAATGAGTTTTTAGTCAGAAGTGTCATTACATTTATCACGTTGCTTTCCACGAAAACATCAATAGTCTAAATGTACATGTATGCTTTCAAACAGCTCAGACAAACGATAGTTATTAAATGTTATCTTACGTACACTGCAGATATCACTGATCATATGTTGTTTATTTTTCAAATGTAATCCCGTACAAACAGGCAGATAGGTCAGACTAAGGCGCTTGAAGATCAACCTTATAGACAGTAAACTGAAAGTGTTAAACTACTAGCATGACAAATATTTAAATACTTATAAGAATATATAAGACAACTTTTGAAATGTGTATGAACAAAATCAGAACATACTACATAAAGGCGGCTCTAATAAAGACGATATACCTGATTTCTTTGCCCGTCTGTCCTAGTTTAGTAACTTGCTACATTTAATTCTAAATTATTTTACTAGGTTATTTTCGGACTAGGTACAGGGGCCATTATAAGTTGGACCATTCAAGCACATATTTTGTAAGCATCGAAGAGATCAAAGGTAAATTATGTCAACGACATTTCCGACCTTCAACATTTTCTTATTAAGCCATGCTGACCGACAGACACTGCAACGACATTCAATGTCATTTCAGCATCCCCTTACATCTGTTCTCTTGTAACTATGCAATGGAGTCTTGTTGTTGTATTTATATTTACGACAATTCTTAGACTGTGACATAAATTCTTTTTAGAATTTGTAATTGATTCACTATAAGGCAATAATATAGAAGACTGTTACAATGCTATTCCAATATTTTGAATCTGAGACATTGCCTGTTTCTTGAAACTAAGGAAGAAGTGAATATTACTTTATGCCATGTCTATGTCTGCGTACATTTAACTTGTTTCCAGATGGCTAACTTGCAATGAACATGTGATCAATAGCATGTTTCATAATTAATACGATAGACAGATGTTGTAGAATACACATATCGTATGTTAAGGATATAATCGCTCTTTGTTTTCTATTTCTCTTTTGTAAACATAGACTATTATTTTACCGAGAGAAAACATGACCCTGTCGTACTTAAGTATCATACTGGTTTACCTTCTCTGCAATAAAACGCTACGCGCACTGGAATTTGCAAAGCAATTCTGTTTAAATATGCATTTTCAGACTGTTACATAATTGTCTTAAGGCAAGTTAATTTACGGTTAAGTAACTGAGAGGCAATACACTTTAAACATGTCATTCCTTGATATAGATGTTCTTACGTTTATGTGTTGTTATATTATATTGCTGTCATTATCAAACATGGCAGTATTTTGCAAAACACACCCGAAGTTTGCCTTCATTTTGGTGTAACATCCGTCATACAAATAGTGCCGCTTGATAATATCATCTTTCGTTCGATTGAGTCCTTTTAGAATTATAAGCTTATTTTGACACATTGTTTGCAGCTATTGCTAAAAAGATAGATTCGAAAATTTTGTTTGCCAATTTCTATAAAAGCACAATCACGCAAATGAGTAGCGCAACGTCAGCCATGACAAATTCTTCAAGAGGTACATCTTTGTTTTATGGCCAAGCAAAGCAATAAGTCGTTAAAAATTAAAATCAAAGCATTGAACTAAGCATACCTGAGAATTATCATTTTATTTTAACCAGAAGACGAATTTAAATTGACTGTCATAGTCAAAGCACAGTTCTTATTATGCAAAATACATCACGGTTCGTACTTCTGACGGACGATTAAGGAACATTTATCGTTGTTGAAAATCAAAATAACTTCCCGTTCGGATACAACCAAAAGGCAACTTTGAAACTAAAATATGTATTGTTTAATGATCAAATGCAGTACAATAATGTCTGTTCATTGTACATTGTCTTTTAACGACGGATACTAGGCCTGGGAGAATTCATCCATCGCATGTAGACCGGCAGTTTCCTCTTTATATAACTCAAGGAAATGTGAATTGAAATGATGATAGATTAATAGTAAAATGCTTTGATACTGGCAATGTACTGATTTACAAATATAGAATGTGCTTATTTTTCTTTTTATTGCAGTAAAATTGTACTATAAATAATACCTATGTCTTTTAAAAAGGCGTAAGACATTCGTTTATGTTTGGCAGAGGTAAGTTTTTGTGGAATTCTACCCACATTTATTAATCTCTGGATAGCAATTGCAGGCAAATCAATGGTAGGTCCTGATTCACTATAAAGATATGATATTGCTATAAAGAAAACATCAACAGAAATGTAGAAGAAACTGCATTAAATTTGTATCTTGAGAGGCAAGTGAAAGCAATTAGTGTGTTTATCAAAACGTATGAAACACATATGCATAAATGGACATGGTCATTAAAACCAAACTGATAAAAGAGTCACAAGCAATGCTTCAAAGCGAGTGCTGTTTCATCCTTAGCAATCACTTAAACATTTTTTCCTGGAAGACGGGAACAGGTTATATGTATTTAGAGCTTTTTCAATATACATGATAAATTAGATAGATGGAAACGACTAATATTTTTTACTGATAATATGACACATGAAATAATTGCTCTAGAGATAAAAGCTCGAATGTTTTCTTTTTGTATGAGGTCTTGATCTTGGTCAAGTACTGAAAGAAAACATTGTTTCGTTGCGATGTAAATATACTTAATAAACGAACTTATATACTTGCATTTGGATCCACCATTATTAGCCTTTCAAGATTAACAACAAAACTGATCATTGGCAGATACAATATATATATATATAAATATATATATATATATATATATATATATATATATATATATATATATATATATATATATATATATATACATATATATATATATTGTATATAATTTGTTTATAGTTGTATAAGAATTCTACATCGTATAGTTTGACTTTAGGACGATCGCATTTTTAGGACACTGCTAACGTCACTGAAATTTACGTATCACATAATATTGATTTGTAAACGCTCTAGTAAATTCTGGAATATTTTAATTGGCGATGCAACATATATATTTTTGAATACTCTTTACTCTCGCAACTAGGGATGTATTACGAGAGACCTGAGTAAAAGTAAGAGTTTAAAGACCATTCGTGAAAACAACAAGTGTTTTAAATATCCTAAATGTTGTAACTGAATTAAGCGGATTTTTCAACACAGTCAAATTTCCCATATAGTTAGTTATATTGTCATATATCTTCTTACTGTATCTTACGGATTTAACACTGGTCGATGACAACCAATGATGCATCAATGTGATAGCTAAATGACAAATGACACATTCAGCCACTACATTATTGAATATAAAAAAGTCTACAGATAAAATACTACTCGATGTTATGCTGACAATGACATGTGTCTCATAGAAGCTGCATTGGCGGACATTGCAGGTTCAAGGAAAACAAAGTTTAAACTTATACAAAATCTATTTGTGTGTTATATGTTGAAGCCTAACCTGTTATTGTTTGTCTGTACATTACTTTCTGCGTTAATACAATTGTCTTAAATGTAACTGTTATCCAAAAAAGACATGTAAAATTTAATATTTTTCGGTATTCTTTGTTATAGTAATTGCATGTCATAATATGCACATATTTCTTACTTTCTCATTGTATGTAATCAAGGCTTGTTTCCTTGAAGTCATTAAAAGTACATTGCAGCACATCGTCAATAAGGATAATTGTGTGTACGTATGTATATTCCAAGACTAAAATACCACGTTCCGATTTTCACTAGGAGCAGGACACGTCTTACCTCTACGATGTATTGCTTTGAATCATACGTATTTAAAAGAGGTACTAGTATAATACATCTGCATAAAATCCAGTTATAACTTCATTACAAACTTCATTGACAAGATATGACATTTTCTTACTTAAAATAAATGCTCTTTTTAAAAAAATATTAGGAATAAGTAACATCGTGTTACCGATCAAACTGCTAATAAGTCATGGTTAAATGTGATTTTAGCCACGTTACAACCTTCAAAGCACATTATTTATACGACTGCTGACTCAAGCACACATTGTAAGATTGCTTGTTTAAAAGTCTCCAGATGAAACAGAGTGTGAAGATGGAATACTTCAGTTTACACGCCAGATCAAACATGTTACATGGACATTACAATAAACGACCATATTGTTTTATTTAGCTTTAAATTTTATATGAATGGTATAGTCAATAAATGATTTTGCTCATACGATTTAACCATTTGACTGACTACTTTATAAGTATATTTTAATATAATGTCATTTGTTATATTTTAATATTTCTATTTTATGTTTGTGTTCCCAAGAAAAGAATTTCCAAACTGTCATGTATTTATACTGTAAATACTCTCTGTGATAGTTTGAGTGAAAACCTGATTACAAGACCTGTTCAGGAACCGATTGCCTCATAGCGTGAGGTTAATGAGATATGTCGACTTACTGACACGTGGCTAGCCAATATAACTAACACGAGATATTTCACCTGTTTTCCTGAACACGAACTCTCACAAGTAGGGTGTCGGTCTTACATGTAACGCTAGCCAATGATTGGAAATGTGATTTACTTAAAAAGTGGATATTGTTCGAGGCGAAAACAGCAATTGTGTTTGAATATACATCTGGTGCATTTATATTTTGAAATTACGCTATTCATTCTACGGAAAACTAATGTAGATGTTTAGAGTTATGCATATATTTTATGTTAAATAAAATCACCGCTGACTGATATACATGTACCTTGTCACATTTCATTTTTATTTTGATCATTGTCTAGAGTTAGGTCAACTTGAAAATGAATATCTCCATTACTATAAAATTGTTTTAAACAAATCTTAGTCTGTTGACTTTCGGGTAAATTGCACCGACATATGTATGTTTATATATTTGGAATTATATAGTATAATGTAGTATTATAAAATCGGCTTTTGATTCAACATATCGCTGTAATAAACGTACTGCCCCGAAATTAAAACAAATGTAATATATAAACTTCCTTGATAATGTAATGGCGTGTTTATGCATGGTTAAAATAAACCACAGCTAAATTAGCAAAGAAACATTTGCCTGTCACATCTGTAATTGTATTTATACACATATTTATAAAGAAGATGCGTACCAGTGAATAAGAAATTTCAGGTACTGTTGTCTCTTTTAAAAACAGATGTTACAAAAGTCAGACGTATAAGCACAAAGTTGGAATAAATTAAAATTAAAAAAATAATCTCGCACACATTGTTATTAACGTTTTATTCAAATTCCTTGGAATAAACTGAAATATGCATTTTTGTGCTTGAATACCTTCCATCGCCGCGTCTAAGAATACCAAATATACAAGTACCAACACAAGAAACATTGCATTTATACATCATTCCTCGCCTCTAGTTAATGTCGCTATGTATTGACAAGCCACCTTCAAAATGGAGATGATTAGTTTCAAGCTACACGTGTATACCACTGCCGGACACGCTGTGAGATTGATTTTGTTTGCGATATGAAATGTATTTTAGTCACTATTACCTGTCGGCAAGCCTATTAATAAATGATTATAAAATTTGTACTCCTAAAGAGGGATATGTTCTGTCTTTAGTTTCAACATGACCAGAGCCGTGTATGCTGTGTATACTTTACAGAAGATTACAGTTTAAATTGTCCTCATTTGCTTGTGAGAACGTTTTCAGGGGTAAATAAATTGTAGCTTTTAAATTGGTTAGATTCAGCTGGATTGGAACAGTCCATTTCTAATATTCTAAAGAGAAGAATCGTTAATAAACACTGATTTACTTTTGCATAAAAGTTTCGCAATATTTCATTTTAATAGCATCAAACATGCACACCACGCTCAAGCGATTTAAAACTGTGTCATTAACTACTATGTATCATTTTATATCGTGAAAACAAACGATTCCTTTTTTTTGTTGATCATTATAATCTGCTTTCTTCCACTAACTTGAATTTCTGAAAGACACTTTTAATTTCAAAGCAAAGTTATGCATAACACATAAAGTCTTCTACACAAATGCTTGCTTTAAGAGAAACACATCAGGAAGTGCGAGGTTAGAGCTCTGTTAAACTGGTTTAAGCACCCTGGTCGGCCCATATTGCCGACTGACCGTTCCAAGGCGGTAAATGTCGGGTTTACTCTTTTCGTTAAATGACTCGTCACAAATTTGTTCTTACTTTTCACTTGGCTTGCTTGGAAATACCTTTGTCCTGTACCTTTTCAGAGTTTAGTATATGTTGCAATGCTCATAGGACTTTGTTATATATTCTTATAAGTCATAGTTCATGAAATAGAACATCGTCATGATCAATGTTGGGATTGTTTCAGAATACAGACATAATTGGTAATATTGTCATATAATACGATTAACAATTAATTTTAGGAACAACCAGGGACTGTTTGGACTTCTGTTGACATGGCACGTATACAGTAGGGAAATTAAACGTATATAGAACATATTGCTATATATATTACAAAGTATTTCCGGATATGTATTAAAAGAATTGTGGTGATTACACAGTAAATGAAAAAAAATCACTTTTCAATAAAAATTGATACAGTGATAGATTCTCCGTAAGGCATGTACAAAAATAATATACTTCAAAATTGTTAGTAAATTTTCTTGTCAATATGTCATTAATAAAATGTACAATGTAGGTATTTTTATGACACCGATCAATTTAAATTTAAATCGCAATTTTAAATGAATTCGTTCCGTTCAAAGACAAGCATGATATAGAACAACTGATGAAACGAGAATTGTGTATTCGTCTTATTTAGAAACGGGGTCTAATCGATACCAATGACAAATGCGATATGCGATAATTAATCATTTTAACTCCCGAAATACGTGTTATCGGATCGTGCGAACCCTTACTAATGATATACGCCCATCTAAACATCAAGAAGCTGTCGACGACGTTTTCTTGTTATTTCTAGTCATTTACACCGAATTTCCAATACGCTTACCACTATGCTTTAGACAAGGCAAAATAATGAAATTGTAATCTTGTTTTGTTCTTTAGGTAATGTGTGTGTTACATGTATACTTACACCCTAGACAAAATAATTTTGCTATGTGTGCAAAACGACTTCCATCACAATCCAGAAAGCAAAATAATACCACGAAGTGGCGCGTTGCCCAGAAAATGGGAGTTAGAAATTATAATTAAATAATTTTTATGATATTGTAACTGGGTGTGGTATCTTTCAATGAGTTCACTTCGTGCTATACACATAAAGGTGGTAATATATCTGCCTATTGAGCATCGTCTCGAACTGACTAAAACTGTGACCGTCAAACTGTGACCTGTGCCTGGTGAGACGACAGACACAATAAAATTTTGTGTTGAATTGTAAATCAACAATTATACAAAGGATGACACAATTGGCAACGGAATGATAAAGCCCATACCATACAATTCCTCCATGTCAATTTTAACCTATTTTGCAAAGTTTTACAAACTAACTTTTAAAATTTACATAGTTGTATTTATATTTCTGACATTTTTTATATGTTCCTCTTTAATTCCTCTTTAATTAAATCTTTAAAACTTGAGATTTTACTTGAGATAATTCAACAATATATGAAGTAGAATTGAATAGAATCTGACCTAAATAGTTGTATTTCCCATGGCTTATATTTTGTGAATCAATGATGTCATGGTATGTTAATTTAAACTTTAATCTTTATATGTTAACAAAATCTTTTTTTTGCAGTAATTTTTACAAAGAAACATTTAAAATTCATAGAGTTGACATTTTTCGTATTTTTTAATAGAATATCAGTAGAATTTATTGTTACGTAAATAACTGTATTTTTCATGGATGACTTTGTGGATCAATTATGCCATGGCATGTTCATTTAAAATTTAATGTAATTATCTTTACATGAACTTTAAACGGATTAATTAATTTAAACACGATTGATGTGTCCAACTTCCGGTCTTGAAATAATTTTACATTAAAATGTGTATGTTTATTTTTGTTGTATTATTCTGTTATTTTCTTAAACATATTAAATCCTCTGGCACAAAAAAGTGCCAGATATTTTCAACACAATCCTAATTTTTCTTGTGTTTTTTGTCGACCTGAAATAACGTCGGATCTAAGGGGTGTGCAAATTTAAAATTCGTATTTAGCCTTTCATAATAAACTTTGTTTTATTATTACTATATTTATTCTTTATTTCAAAACACCCAACACATTTCCTAAATTACCTAATGTGGCCACACAGCACAGCAATGTTTTTTTTATATAAGTTCTCGGTTTAAAAGACATTTCGTTAATTTCATGTCATTTTGGTTGTTCTTTTATAAACCATAGCATTGTCAATGTTGATAAACTTTAAATGGTATGCTACCCCCCCAAAGCACCCCCCCCCCCTACCACAACCATTTCATCACCGTTGTAACAATAACAATAAACTATTACATACAGCATCAAACGCAAGTAGTTTTTCGTCTATATTATGAATTCCAAAACATTCGTAATCGAATAATGTTCAAAGTAAACTTAATCAGCTTATGTTATGTTGTTGTTTGAAGATTGCATGGTATTTTTTCAAGATAGACGTATGTTTGAACAAGTCGAACAATGTACTTTACATTAAAAACAAATATACAATAAAATTCAAGCATCGATATGATTTTCTAGTTAATATAATGTAACATTACTTCAAAGATCTCAAAAATTGTTGCACATGCAAATCCACAATAAAACAGTGTTTAGTTGAAGACGCTCAACTGCCTTTCATCATGTTTAAGATATACGATATTGTCATCGCAACAAATAAGATTGAAGATATTTTAAAAATATATTAAACCTATAAACCATCGTGGGCACTAATTATTCATAAACTACTAATTTTGTCCCCTTTTTTCCAGAGTTGGCATCTTTGTCCGCACAATAATAACGAAAATTCGACCTATCATCTATTTAAAAATCGTCCGCTATTTGTTGAAAAAGGCAAACATTTTTCTGAAATAAAACTTATAAACATATATTTGAACATAATTTAATATGTACACACTTTTGTCAAATGTATATTAATCTGGGAGAGTACTGACCATTAAATAGGTGTGTTTGTGTGTTGTGTTTAACCTGTAAAGAAAAGCAGCAAATGTATTTATTTGTATGTGTCATTGTTATATAGTGCATGATTAAAACATACACCTGGTGACATGCTTTAAGCTTGAAAGTTGTGTATCAATAAGTATGGGTTATACACTCTTACTGATCAATTATAAGTAATTCCTGCAAGAAAAAGCAATGTAATCTTAACAGAACAGAAATTAGTCATTAGACAATATGTGTTACGTACATTCTGGTCTGCAATATCTCTATGGAAAATAAAGAAAACACAACAAAATGTCCAATACAATTGTGTTTTTGAGGGCTAATAATATTGCATGCTCGTGTTTTCACGCGGCGATTCCATAATGTGGTCTTTGCACGCATTTAAAATTACTATTACCTGTCGCATTTTCATATGTTATTCATGTTCGTTAACATAGTTAAAGATGTATGGTTAATTTCAAACAGAATCTGAAATAATTGAACTTTAATTAATGGGTATGTTTTTACATTTTTATGTTGTGTACTAGTTACATGTTAGCTACAATGGCATATGGATTAAATAAAACAATGTCCTTCATATACAAAATACAGAACACTTTATAATTCATAAAAATGACACCTTGTTAATAATCAGGAGTTAAAATGTCAGCTTAGAATGAAATCTCCTGTCAATGAAAGTCCTGCGTAATTCACACAGGGTGAGGAAAAAGACGTTTCCAGGAAGCTTCCTCGATATACAATCGAAAGTTGCTAATGAGAATACGTATCATTTCTTTATCTCTGTAAAGTCTTATCAATTCAAAGCGTGAAGAAACAACGCCTAATTTCACTAGCAGGAAAAACACACGCTCAAGTAGTTGATTCACGGTTACTGCTACCAGCTTCGTGGCAGAACTGCCAAAACTTTGATCATATTATATTTCAAAAACTGCATCAGTAGAGCTGTCTCGTTGCTTTATTTTTCTCTAAAATGTTTTGTTTAAGATACGCAGATCAAAACCTATGCATTTATATAAGGCGACTTTTTGTACAGTGTAAGATTATACCTATAATGGCATAGTTTGCACTTAACCACATGCATTCGGGTTTATTTATAAAACATAGTCAAATTGAAAAGAAAATATGAAATAAATATTATTAAAAACACTGGCATTGTACATTAACAAAGCATGAAAGAAAGCAACATGTCCTATAAGATACAATACACCTATATAAACTATACTCATAACGAGTACAATGTAGCTAGTCGAAATGTCACAACTTATGATTTCAGAGAATGCTCGGTCTCTTGCCTATTACATGGCCAATGTTACTTATTATATTTCCATCTCTTAATTCATTTACGAAAACATAGTGGATAAGAAGGATTATAATTAAAACGTATCCCTAAATATCCTCAGTACTTTTGAATGAAGACCGTTAACAATCATAACTGTTGTGAATATTATATGAAACAGATGTTTGAGTATGTAAGTCAACTTATTAACTAAATATAAACAAAACCCCCATTTGTAGACAAATACAACCATAACATACGTTTCCATAAAGAATGGATCAGCATGCCTAAGATTAAGATTTAGAAGAAAATGCTGCTTAAGGGATTGCATAAAATGTGTATCATGTTATAACATGGTAACATTTCACTGAAAACAGCACTGATTTGATCAGATCAATTAAAATCTAAGATAAATATGGTTATTGACCGCTTATACATGTTCAGTGCTAAGTATACTCCAGCATGGCATCTTAACGGTTCTTCACGGTGTGACAGTTTTCCATTAGTCTATATTTACGACCTGTTGTAGCGATTAATTATAATTTACCAAGAGAGCATCCTTTACATGAGAATTTTAAAATAACATTTTATAAGTCCAGTAGTAACTCCGATGACGTTAAGTTGTGTACAGTTGCGTACATTTATATATTCTTTTTATTAAACAGAATTCTGTTTGGCTGGTCGCTTGTGGTTCTATCTAAAATGTGTCAATTCAAACTCCGCCAATGATATACAAACGCCACCGATATAACCCGAATTGTAGATGGGATTTTACAATATCTGTTAAAAAAGCCAAGACGTAAGGTTGATATGTATTTCTACTTTTTTGACCTGGACCGAACCTGTCTGAAGTGCCTTGTATCAATATTCATGATAATGTTGATTTTCAAACTGAATGCTCTACATAGTCCTATAATTTCTTTTTATCTACATTATTGACGTGACGCGCAATGTGTGTTAAATATATGGGTTTGCATGCAATCACTAAAAATCAGTGCTGGCAATCATTTGATATACATTTACTTCTTTAAATGATAGAGTAATTATTCTAATAGCGACACATTTCGTAGCTCAATCATTTTCAATTAAGTCGGTTGTATGTTTATTAAGTTTTCAAAAGAAACACATGTTACATCATACCAACACAATTATGCTCATATTTAACAAGTCCAGCTTATTTTTGGGCAAGTAAGACCCTAGAGAAAAGGCTAGATCCTCCAGCGCATCGCAGGTTAATGGTTTATACAGTTTATATTGTATATAGAGAATATTGACATCAACGCTAAGGATTAATACCAAATTGACAAATCTTCTGTTGTAGATTCCGTTGATGAAATCTTTTACAAAGATATAACATCAATATCTTACCTTACTCTAGACCACTAACAATATCAAAGCAAACTACCAGCGATCAATAACAATCGATTAGCGATTAGATTACTTCGTCTCTGTCTTACGATGTTCAGCAAGAAACATTTTATGGTTCGAATCTGATTAGAATAAATATGTTTTCTGAATAAAATTTTGGAACAAGTTCGATAAAAATGACAAATGTGGTGAAGGATAATCCATCATTTGTTCGTCTGAAAGATATGTGTCTCGAAAAGTGAGAACAAAAGTCCAATCAAGAATAGAGGAATAACAATCTGCTGTCAGAATTGTTTTCCTTTTCCTTCTGCACGTTTCTGTCAGTTTGTCTAAAAACAAATATCACTCGATCATCAAATGGGGCAAAATATTTATACTGGGAGTTTTCTTCTCATAAACTTTCTGCTGTAGATCTAACAAGATGAGCAAAATAGTTGAGCTTTAGTAAAATATTGCTTTTATAGCACACACCTTTGACAAAAACTGGTTCAATACAGTTTGCAATAATCGATATAATTATAAGATTATAAATAATAAAACAACTTAAAATGTAATAAATGTGAAATCCAACATAATAAATCAGCACATAATTCATTGATTCATTTAGATGAAGCTTCGTGACCATCAGCATTATAAATCTTGTTGAGAAATGTATCATTAACATTGAAATTAAAAAAGCACACGGTATAGTCAATGATTGTTTGGGAAAATCAAGTCATAGAATATTACCGATAGTACAATACACGTGTACTTTATTTATGTCCTTTTTACTTATATTATTTAATATTTTGTATTTAAAAAGTTCAGTTCGCTAGCATATAGTCTCTGTAGAAATGTTAACATTTTAATAGGTTGCTTAACCGAAATTGCTCAACATTGTTGACAAAATATAACGTATGTGACATAAATATTACCGAATTTTGCAACGCAACCTAATATGCACATATAAATCAGTGCTTGTTTTGAAATATTTGAAACCTTGAATCGACATGCGTTTACTTTTAAGGAAAAAAGACACGAAATATCACACCTTATTTCTGACCTGCCTGCATTTAAATGCAATGTTTATTTGTATTAAACATAAGTTTAAAACTCACATTGCAAAACAATCTTACTAGAAATGTGTACACGGTACAGCAATTAGGCAAAAAAAAACAAACAAATAAAAACATAAAACAAAAACAACAAAACACGACAGAACATAATAACAAAAACACACAAACAAAACGTGTACGTTAGTTAGTCTCAAGACAACATTCCTATAGCAACACTTTTACCTTTGTATCAATATATTTACTTGTATATATGTGTGTTTAGATGTATATACAAAATTTTAAGTTTCTACCGACTGGTCAATAAACTAGTTAAATATGCTTACCTTGAACGAAAGGCTTTTCTGTGAGTTTGTGTTGCATAGCTGTCGGATATATCAGGAGTTCTGCAAAATAATTTATTCAAATTGCATTCAAATATGTTTAATGTACACAAAAGCAATAATGGCTTATTTTCTGCAGTTCGTTTGTGATGAACAATCGAAAATACATTTAGTCGATTAATAAAATGAGTCATTCTGAGCTATATTTCTGTTTTAGTTTGATTTATTTATATCTATAATCTTTCAACAGAAACTATTTATTTTAAGTGAAAAGATGGCACAACGCACATATTTACAAGTACCATACTGAGAGACATGTTACTAATTAATAAATACTAACCCACTGACTATTGCGATGCTGCTCATCTTGCACACATCACAATCATATGACATCATCAAATGTTAGTAGCCTGAAAAATATAACATCAAGACTTGACATATTTGCCAATAGTTAAAAGAGGAACAAACATATACATATACAAAGTGTAGATACCATTTCACGGTTTTTCTGTTTGACATTGATTATTATGACGCCGTTTTCTTATTGTTGAAACAAGATCACAGACTTGCATTTTGAGCCACCAGCAAAACTAAGAAAAAATGGGATACCTTTAACAGAGAAAAAGTTTTTGCTCTGACCGAGTCTTGAACCCACACAATGAATGGTCAATGAGATAGACGAGTTACAAATCGGTGCCTCTCAATGCATGGCTTCATGCGCTCCATGGAATAATCTTATAAATTTATTTGATAACTATATATTGCTTACTTGAGTTAAATATAAACACTAAGTAGTTACACACTTATTATTTAAGACAATGATAAATATCATACTTGAACAAGTGTTGAATCAATATAAAAACCTAAGAGTGGGCACTTACTTAAAGCACCCTGTAATACTAGAAATATACAAATGTATTCATATGCTTTAATAAACATGAAACGATTGCACAGTGAATGGATTCATGATTTATGATGACAAATTAATGGGGCCAAAATAATAATAGTTTCAAATAATATTAACCATATTATTGAAGTATTTTAACTTATAAATGAAGTATTCGATTCAGTGTTTATAAATATTATGTAAGTTTATATTTTTTCTAAACATACAGTGATATGATGTCAATTATGTTCAATATGTGACAGAATGGAAATAAAATTATGATAGGGACATTAGTTTATAATCTTTTACTTGAACTTAAATGGGATTTACGTTGATGACACATTACCATGTATATGGAATGTATATGGAATAAGAATTTTAAAAACACATTTACAAATTATTTTACTGCGTATGTAATTTTTCAAGTTCCTATCTATTTTAAACTTTTTAAATACTGATACAAGATCCACAACACATTTATTTCCCTCAGTTTATCATTTTTCGTTTTATTTTATTTTCCAGTGGTTGTTTCAAATGTCTGATATTAAACACATACAAATACAATGGGCCAAAAATAAAGCTCTTATTTTGTCGATATCAGATAACCACAATGCAAACTCGAGAAAAAAAAACACTTTATTAACCTATGCAACAATACTGCAAAGCAAAATATAATGTTCTTAAGGTGGCGCTTATATAATCTTAAATAAAATAAAACGCTACTTTTGTGTTAAAGAAAATGTTACATCGAAGGACAACTTATTGCTGTTTAAATTGTTGTCAACATTGAATACAGATATATGCATACAGTTATTGTCACCAATAACTAACTCGATATATTCGCGAATATTTAGAAATCGTAAACTTTACGTCTAGACATGCCGTTTAAACAAATGTCATCATTACACAACACTGTCTTAGTAACAATTCATAGTTTTTGTATATATATATATATATATATATATATATATATATATATATATATATATATATATATATATATATATATATATATATATATATATATATATATTGTGGAACAGGTAAAACATATTCTTCAAAAAAACTGAACAGGAAAGAAGGAGTTCGGTTACAGGACACAAACAATACACTGAAATCTGGCACATTTGCATGTCATTAAACGAAGTGTGTTTTTAATTTATATATGTATATTGTATATTGTAACAAGGCTTTAATTTATGTGAAAAAGGGTGTGCACTTGCAACTAATTTAACCAATAATCATGTACGAAAACAATATTTAAATGACGGCTTCATTCGCATGTGCCCATGTTTGTATCAGAAGTTTAAGGTTAAAATAAACCTTGAAAATTCTGACTTAGTGTATAAGCTTCGCTTTTATATTTTCAGCATGTCCACACCAGAAATAGCTTGAATACACAGTACATGTAGTCTGTAGAATATTTAACTACAGTTTTATCATATATGATTTTTTTACAATCAATAATCCTGCAAAGAACAAAAACATCATCTTGCTTAAGCTTTAACATAAATGAGACATACATTGTAAATTTGACTTTTCATGACACAACTTAATACTCAAATTATAACCAACATTGTTGTAAACATATTTAGGTTATGTATATTTCTTAATTATCTTTGTTTTAATTTAGCTATATGCAAGTACAGACTGTGTAGATTGGCTCGAATAAAGTTTTCGGATTATTCTCCAGAATTTATTTTGTCAAAATACCAAAAACATTTAAGGACGTTTTCGGCAGTAATTTCTGCGCATCATTCAAGCGCATCTGTGGGAGATAATCGCCGACTTTTACTCTTTAAAAAGTGAGATAGTTGAATATTATTCGAACATTTCAAAATTAACACAGAAACATTCAATTTCAATATTTTGAGATAAATTTGTGCTAATTTTGTGTCCTATTAGGTGTGCAAGGCATAACATGAATTCTAGATATTTAAAAAGAAGTTTGGTTACCATGTAAACTTTATTTCTACCTTACGTTTTTCTTTTTATTTTCGAACTCGCCATTCAATTTAACTATGGATATCAAAAATAGAAACATTGTATGAAAGTTTTAATATTTAATCTTAATTTATTTGCAGAACACGTGTTTTTGTTTTTCATTTTTACCATGTGAGGAAATTCAAAATGGCTGTATTGTGCTGGAATAATTACTGATGCATGTTTGATATGTTTGTCTTAAATATCTGGAATATTTTAAGTTACTTAAATAAATTGGGCCATTTTGTAAGATTTCACCAAATAAGTTACCATGTAAACTTCATTTTTACTAAAAAGTAGCTCAACAACCTCACCTTTTCTTTTCATTTTCTTTTCATTATTTTCATTTTCGAACTCGCCATTGAATTGTACTACGATTATTAAAAAATATAAAATTCTGTGAAAGGATTATTATTGTAGAAAACGCCAGTTATAAACGACTATGTTGCTTAATCTACTTTTTTACATGTTTCCGATTATATCTGTCTATCGATGATATGTACTGTGCTGCAGCATTTTGAAATTGACAATGATGATTGCAAATATCTAAGTAAATTGATTATATTTTAAAACGCATAGGTCAATTTTAACGATATGCTTGGAAACATATAAATTCTGTGAAATGAAAATAACCCAACGTTTCAAAATCTGTAATTGTTCTTAAGCTAATATCTATCGCTGTTTCTATTTAAGAGGACGATATTTTGAATTCAAAAGATGAATGAGCGCGCCAGTAATCTTTCCTGTATCAAAACATAAACGAAAACACTTGTGCAGGTAATCTATATTGTCATTTAATTCATCGTAAAAGGATTGTTACGTGTACTTCCTTGAATGGACATTGGACTTTGGTTCCTCAATTTTATCTTCATATGAACAGGATGCTACAACCATTTACTTTTCTCTGGTCATTCTTTTCTTGATTCAAAAAGTAAATTTCATTCACTATCAACAATCTGTGTGTTCTAATCGAAACAATACCCCTCCCTCTTCTCAACACTATGTGGACATTGTTTTCAATGACGTCACTACTTTCGTCATAATTTATGTAAGAAACAATATAATATAATATAACAATGTCGGACAATATAGCCGACTGACCGTTCGAAGGTGGTAACTGTTGTGTTTGCTCTTTCTATTAAACCACTCATTACTGATTTGTTCTTACTTTTACAGTTGGCTTGTGAATACCTTCGTCCTGTGCCTTTCCAAATTTCCGTATATGAAGGAATGTTCATTTGTCGAATATCCTTGCTCAAAATACTGATATGATTGTCAATGTAAAAAGAATGGTTATCAATAAAGTTTATTTTTTTTCTTTTCCGTGTATCCATTAGAATGACTACGAAAATGCCACGCTTCTTTAATAAAAAATGTAAAATACAAGCACACTAATAAAATATCAACGTGCAATTCGCCTATAGAAATATTACCTTAGAATATTGAATATTAAAGCAACTCGTTCTATATGAATGCATATATTAAAAGTTCTCGGTCAAGAATACCAATTTGGTACAAGTAGAATTATTTTAAACTAACATCTCATCCGGATGTTTAAGCTATAGACAACGTGTCTACTATATTGCCGCCAGGGACTTTACTGCGGGAACAATTTACATCCTAGCTTAAGTGATTTCATATTAGCTTCACAAATGATTCAATATTTCCATTACCAGCCCTATTGCTACCGGCTGGTCAAATGCAATTATACAATTTTCCAATATTTTGGCTACCGACATAGACGGAAGATTCCTGTTTATTAAAAAGAATGAAATATCGATTATTTAAAGTTATGGACTTTAATTATAACCTCCATGTAAAAGATATTTGAACGGAACATCAATCAGTGTAACCCGATTGGTTTGTCATGCTTAAGGGGTAATTCACTACATCCAGACAAAAAGAAGAACATTTTTTTCCGGTAGAAAACTGAAAACACTACAATAAATCCAAATTAAAACAAGAAACGCATCTGACTTATTCGCCTGACCACTTCGACGAATTGATTTGCCCATTATTTCACTAATTTTTAACTAAAATTGTGAGAGAAAAAAAGTACACTTTACTAGAACCAGACGAAAAGAAAGACAAAGAACGTTTAGAAAACATTTATCTGCGGTAAATTGGGGCGGAAACATTTTAAACAGAAAAGGTGACTCTTTGAAATTTGGTTGAACATTTTGCTCTGTGCTGAAAGTAAATATATAAGAATAGTTTATATGCTATATTTAAATGTATTAATTTGTCTAAGCCGTAAATCATGGGATTCCAACGAAAATCTCTGATGGACAATTTCGGTAAAATGTTAGGTTAAATCACGGTGTTTGCAATGTAAACCTATCTTTAGCAGTTAAAGAGCAAATTATTAGTGCTCGTTTCTTTTAAACATAAAAGGATATGATTCTTTTCACCTTTTAAAATATGTTGCAATACTCATAATATCTTGTCATATTGTCTCATCCTTTAGCTTTCAAGGTGGTTCCGACCGTTTGGATCAAATATATTTTCCTTATACATATTAATAAACCATTGTTATACGAACAGAACTCGTAAAATGCTATATATTGATGTCCTACACCAGTCTAAAAAAGTGAACCATAACTCCACAATCGTCATTACAAACATGTATTTCCTATTTGAGCCACGCTACACGGTCAGTTATTTTTGAACCAAGAAAACTACGTGACTACTAGTGTTCAGTTCATTCACGTCATCCGCTGCGACGTCGATGTCTATTTTAATCCCAATCATTATTATTTAATCATATTGTTACATATATAAGTTGTAGGCAAACTGTCGGATACCACCTTTAATTAATGGAGCAATTTCGAATTTTGGTTTCAAAACATACTAAAATGGTGTTCGCAATACGAGATTTTGAGGTTTATACATAAAGTTAACATTATAATTGTATAGCTTGATTGTAGAGATGTACCGTGGGGACTAAATCAACTCTCCTGTTCAGGACTGTATAAGATTTTTCTTTAATCAACTTGGTTTTGAACATAGCTTATATAGCAAATGGGAATGAATACCTAAGTATTTTGGAGGAATCGGCAATTATAATTCAAAATATGGAGACTGAAAGTGGATTTGATTATTTGTTTAAATATTATTTAAAATTGAACATCCGGCTATTCTGAAGATGCATAGATAATCAAAAGCAGTACAATCTCTCTCTCTGTTTACAATACGATAACGGCCAGGGCTAATTAACATTTGTTTTTTTACGTTTAGGAGCAGAACATTTAACATTTTTATTATTGTAAATAATGAATACAATTTTGTATGAAGTCCGTTGGTGTGGCAATTAAAATAATAATGAAATATTGGAATATGTTGTGACTTTTTGATTTTTGTTTAAGAAATAATGTATTATTGTTTATACTTACACCGAATCGTACATGTATTTACATATTTAAACGTTTTAGCACAACACCAAAATAGGACTGATGCTCTGTCCGGTATTTTTAATATAAATGTGATTCTTAATGGATTTACACTGCTCACACAATAAGGTCACTTTTGCTGCATTTCGGATGCATAAAATAGAAACAAAGATATAACGAGCTTACAAAAATCGAAAATATTGCAAGAGAAGGCATTTATCAATTGTATGCTTGAGAATTGCTTCCTTTCAACTCATCTTGTCTGTATCAGTTTTATTTCTAACCCCAGATAAGAAGTACCCTCTTACCAATATCGCTGTGGACTTATTTTCAACCTATCACATTGTTGACTTGGTCGACAGTATATTATTGTTCACTGATAGGTTATCGATATTCGACCACAAGATTAATCATTGCTTTGATTAATATTCATATTAGATATAAATTCTTGTTTGTACATATCACAATAATGGTATTGATCTTGTTGGGTCGATGTTTGACATAGCACAAGCATGCGTACTGTGTGAAGAATCATTATGTTAGTTATCGAGAAGTTAAATTTAAATAAATCTTTGCTCAAGTTTCAAGTTAAATTTGGCAGTTTTGCTTTACTTCCTATTTATAAACCATTTATAACTATTTTTGAAAAAGTATAGGTAAACATAAATATTAAGTAATTTTTGAGATTTCACATCTGGTGAGTTTGTAAGTATTGTATGATTATGTGGGATCAAAAACCACATCATTATATATGCATGCATCTGGTAGTGATGCATGATATTTAAAATACAGTGTATGCCATGTATGCCGTGTACGAACTTTCTTCAAGACACACACACACATATACACACATATACACACACATATACACACAAACACACACACACACACACACACACACACACACAAACACACACACACACACACACACATATATATATATAGGTTAGAGGAAGAGAGAAAAGGCCTTCTTTATCTATTGTACACGTCTTCTATGCATTGCATTGTGCTGCGCATTGCGTTAATTTAGTAAACTACCTTAAATGATGATAGCCCATCTATCAACAAGGATTAGATTCATTTTAACACAGGTGTTAACATTCATAGAATGCACGACATATTGAAATAATTCAGCGTAGTTTAACAAGAAATACAATTAGCACTGAGCATCATTCTTAATATTTCATTATTATATCATTGCAAGGGCGGTAATTATTTCTAGAGATTCGACAAATCAAAGATAACAAATGTCACATTATTGCCACACTGTTGATATTCTATTGTTTTACACTCATAAGCTAAATCGACATGTTTATGCAGTTGCCTTTTTTTCAAGTTTTTAAACAAATATAAAAAAAATTCTAGGACACATGTTAAATGAGTTTGTGGAGAAAGACGATTTCTTTAGTAGCAACCCTGGCGGGTGTAATTACGTCTAGACTCCAAACAAGACTGTTATACATGAACAAAATATAACACAAAAGGGCAATTTCTGGAAATGCACAACTTTGTTCAATCTATAATTTGTTCCTGTTATTACTCTCTTTTGTATGTTACATTCTTTACAGTCCTTAATTTACAACTTGATGATAATGTATTAAGGAAATTGAACGTGGAGGAATCATTTTAGTGTGATAAGACCATTATGGGACTAAGTCATTGGCATAGTCATTGCTATGCTGCTTGTGATGGCATTGTTATGTTTGCAACGATCTCGTAGACTTTTTTCATTTCTACTTCTCCCAAATGGGACGTATAGATATTGGTTCTGATTATGTTACTGGTTGTTCTTACTGGTGTCTTCTTATCTCGCTGTATATTTTGTAATTGGCCACGTTCCAAACTTTTCCATTATTTTCTGGGTCGACGATGTTTACTGCTGGAGATTTATCGATGTAACCCAACAAGGTCAGGTTACAATCATCAATGCGCTGATTGCTGTTCATATATGATAAATATTCTTGTTTACAAATGTCCAAACCACTGACGCAGATGTAAGTCGTTGCTGAACTGTTGCCCAAATGTACTTGTCAATGTCAATGTTTATTGAAGGGAAAAATACTATTTTCCAGAACAGAAAAAAAACAGTATATGCACTGTGAAGCACTGTACAGGGAATGTTCAAAGGCTCCAAAGAATAAAATATAGTGTACTATTGATAGAATTGATTAGATTTGTTTGCAATGAAATGCATAACTACTTTGTATTCCTAATTGTCCTTTACAGAAAAGACATTAAACAAACACTGGTAACCGGATTTTAATGTAAGCAAAGAAACACCATAATAAGAGCTCGGAGCAGCCCGAAGAAATGTCTTCGCTTAAAACTCATTTAAGAAAATTAATTTAAAATTTGCCAATTTACGTCTGAATGGAACAAAAGAGACCATGCTTAGACAAAGACCTAATCTTTTAGCAAAAATCAAAACAGTGTGTACTTTTGATGAAATGTCAGTATTAATAGTGATAACGATAACGGTTGGCTTCTATTTGCTAAATGTTGTGAAATATTGTTTGAGCTCAATAATAACTAGTAAAATATTAATATCGTTGAATAAACGATAAAATATTGTGAATAAAAAAGAAACGGGGTACAAAATGCCACACCTGTTTTAGGGAGCGACCGGCCATACATCGTGAGTTGTTCTGTTTAGGACACAGACCGATGAACCACGGTCAGGATTATTACTGATGAACTTGATGTTTTGTGCTTTAATGTATATGAATAGTTGCTCGGAAACTAGACCTTTGCAAAGTAAATACTAGATGGATGCCTTGATAACTCAATAATACTGTAAAATACCACCGGGTTGGTTGTTGTTTCAGATGTTATATTCTAAATAAAAATCTAAAGTATTTCATATTGGATCCGGTCAGATTCACTTGTTTTCCGAAATCTGCTCCGTAGCAGATTGCTAAGAGCTTCATACAGGTTGAGGTTTTGTTAATAGAGCCATTCAGTTCCCAACTCTCCCCAATAAATTGTCAAGAGTTCATAGAAAAAAAAAATATTTTAAGAAGAAATTCCTATGGTTCGTCCGATGAACTAAAAAACCCAACAACTTTGGTCGTTATAGCAGCCGTCTTCGAAAACAGTTATGTTGAACCATATAGCACGTTAACCAGCAGACACAAAACGTGTTTGGATCTTACAAGTGACTGCAAAAGGTGCTTTGTATGGTTTTTATATTGGCAGTATAGTACTTTCAAACGTACCCTACAAACGGTTAGCACATCAGAATAGTTTTAACAATCTATTACGGAAATATCGCATGTTATTAGCGTAGAGTATTGTATATAGTTAAAATTCGACTAATATTTTATATAAATGGTATAAACTTTTCACAATAAGTCGATAAAAATCAATTCAATTAAAAATATCCTGCTTGTGACGTCATCGCATACATTTTTAAGACTGCAATCATCTGATTAAATTCCCTGTACACAATACCGATTTGAGATACGCGTGTGTTGTGTTTCGATTTAAAATTTTACTGAAGTAGAAACTGTTTTGGAAAAAAAGACTAATTCATTCACTGTTTTGAATGCTTGAAAAACGCAAATTGTCAAAAAACCCGTGACCAACAAACGTACATTTAAATACAAAAGAAAAGATTATATGGAATACTACTTGATTTATTGAAGAAAGCATAAAACCATTGTTGTCATTTAAAATTACTGCAGCAATATTTGGGAAATTTCTCAAAGAAAAAAAATGTGGTTATTTGAATATTGCAAAATATTATATAACATTTATTTTTGTAGATCCAAAATCGAAAGTGGCTCTTTTGTATTGTATTTTGTTGTTGTTTGTTTGTTTTTGTAGTGTTGTTTTTTTCTCATTGTGTAAAATTTAATGCTCTTACTACGACATATAAGGTAGCAGTTATGATGCAAATGCAAATCAGTAATTTTAATTACTTTTGTGTTCAAAAATCTATTTCAGTTTACTTCTACCTTATTCCAAAACATGAATTATTTTTCAGAACAACAACAACAAAAAACAAACAATAACCACAAAAAACAACAACAATAACAACTATTTGAATAGTCTTAATGCTGTTCATCAGCAAATATAACCTTGAAGCTTATTTGTTTTGATACATGTATCGGAGCCGTAACTTCGACATGTACAAAAATCTGAACATAGCTCATAACACATCAAAATGTAATACAACATAATACATAAATAAGGACAAACAGTCAATCGAATGTTCATTTGCGTAACAACATTTGTCGAAACAGGTATAGGACATTGCAATAATTGTGGTTTTACACATTGTGTGTTTAAAGTATGTCGAAAAGTTACTAAGAACATTAAGTTTACATTTTACATATAAATATGCCAGAGAACGCAATGTCATTAGTTTCAGCGTCTAGTTAATACACTGTATTTATTTTGCATCGAGTACTGAAAAACGTTTTAGTGAGTTTCCTTTGACAATATATATGGTAACGTAGATTGTTTAATACACTTGTTTCTTATGTACTGGATATCAGAGAGATATACAATACATGGATTACCTCTTCTTAATATCTAATGTTTATAATAAACCAAACTATTTTTTGTAAATATTACAGTAAAAAGGAAACCTATTTAAGCTTAGGCTCTTAACAAATCACTCTACTCATCTAGTGTAAAAAGGATTAGAACATAGTACTAAAGTTTGAAATTAATTCAGTTGTAATACATCTACAATAAGGCTTATATGGAGTGAGTGGATAACTTTACCCCTTCTGTACATACAACGTTGCTATCAAAATATTTCTTATAAGGAACGTTTTTAGATAACATCGGTATCAATTATTGAATACACTATTTACACATGTTATTACTACTGATGTCTTTTTAGGAATTCGCCATTGTCTTGTTTCGGAATAAGTGTTTCGTATGGTTTGCGTAATTATGTTTTGGTTTTGATTTTCACTTAAATGAAAACATTTGTAAGTAAAAGAAAAATATTTTCCATCAGGAACGAAACATCATATTATGTTTACTGAGCACAATAATATTTTCATAACATTTTTGCGCCATCCACAATATAATACACCGTACAAAGTTTACAGGTCAACATTATCTTTCCGTGAAGAAAAAACAACACCGCCTCTACCCCTACAAAAACACAAACAAAAACAACAATAGCAAAAAAACAAACAAACAACAACAACACAACAACAAACAAACAAAAAATAAATAAACATGTATCGACACTGATTAAGAGACAATTTCATACAGTGCATCAGTAGCTTTATTTTTTCATAATCTGTTAAGATGTGGGATCAATAACACAAAGGCGTGGGCACAGTGAAATGTTATCATCCATAACGTACACTGATTTAAGAATGTTTGAATCCATGAATGTATAGCTAATAAAGTTGCACATAAAGATATGTTTTACGTCTAGCAATACTTAATATTGATATATTGGTTGTATAGTTACACAATAAAGGCAACCCATACTAGTGTTACGTCACTTGCATTTTATATGTAATGTTGAGCTGAAAATGATCTTCGAAATCACTATTAGCTGAGTCGATCTTGTCAAAATACATCTTCACGCCTTATGTAATCCAATGGTTTTCCTTTATTTGTCAGTCAAATGAAAAACCGTAAAGAGAGAGTGTATACTATATATGTGAATATAAAGATATATATACGACTCTCCTTAAGAGCAAAGAGAAATTATTCAATAGTTCAGTATTAAGTTACTTATTAGCACATCATAATTTAATGAGAAAGACGTTTCCATGCAAAGTCTTTACCCTTTTATATCACATGTTAAGTCTGAAATGAGCTATTTTAACTAAGCGTTATGCAAACACATTCCTTCCATATAAAGAGGTTTGAAATTGTTTCAAACGATGTAAGTGTATTACTTATCACTTGTCTCTGGTTTAATCATTCCTTGAAACTAACATCACTCAAGTATCTAAATAATACTAACAAAATAATACGTAATCAATCGTTTGGAGAATATACCTTCAGTAGAAGGATTCCCAGCTTATAGAATTTTTATATCGAACATTTTATTTCAAGATGACTATTCAGGCGTTTTTGTATCGTTGTCGATCTGGTCTCAATTTTCAAATAGATAAGGCATTTCAACATTACCACACTGCAACTAACATCTTATGCTGAAACATTTCAAAAGCATTAACACTATAAACAAAGTATTTAGGAGCGTTAAATAGTTACTAGCTAGAGGCAATTAGACAATACCCTAATAGAGTTAATATTAAAAGAACGTTGACTTTCCGAAATGTATTTATCTAACAATAACAGTAACTTATATTTACTTTCAAATTGTAAGTTTTGTCATAAAGCATTGAGGCTTTTAACTGACTATTTGACATGGACAATATATTTGTCTTTTCCTTAACTGGATTTTTAAAAGAAAATAAGGAAACCCGATAATTAATATATGACATTGACCTGTCTATAAGATAACGTTTTATCGTATTTATATCATCTATTTATAAAGAAAATCCCTGAACTATATCAGTCAAGCCAGTCTTCGTGACAGAGCCTAACTAAAGCAGTGTTTACCACCAGAACTGTCGGTGTGACACGTCAAGGACATAAGCCACTGATGGAGTCACAAGGTTGCTGTTTTCAAGCCTTTTAGATACCCACAATCAGTTTCTGTTATAGCTCAACGAACGTACACTGACATACATGTATATCTCTGATAACTATGTTCTTTTTATGGCTTATCATTTAATCATTAAAGAAAATAAATTAGATTTTAATAACAAATCAATCCGAGCAATATATTTTTCTAAACAGGCACATTGTAGTTGTGTAGCACGAAATGCGTATCGTAATGCGACATTGCAATGCATCCTCAACATTTCAATGGCTCTATTATATTAAATGCAATATGCTGTAATGGAATCCAGATTTCCTGTTTCCTGTAAGACCTCGCGGATTTTAATTTGTTGTAAATATTTGCACGCAAACTCGCATAGCTTCAAAAAGTTTTTAAACTTTTCATAATCAGCCAGGAAACCCCAAAGTATACAACCTGACATTATATTTCCTTCGTAACAACCATTGCAATCTCAAGCTACATTTTGCATATTCGAGCTGTAACATAAATCTTTAATAGGAATATATGATAAAGTCCTTTGGGCATCGCAACATAAACCAAACTGGGAACAGGCACAGGACAAAGGTATTTCCTATGCAAGCCACGCGAAAAGTAAGAACACATTCGCGGTGAGTCATTTAACGAAAAGAGCAAATCCGACAGTTATCTAGTGTGTTTCATTAAAATTAAGCAGTACCATTGCAGTTAAAATAACACAAGTTGATTTGACGACAATTACATGATAGTAAAAATGGAGTCACTTTTATCAGTTCAGCAACACCAGTTAAATACATGATGCATTTGCTGAATTATACAACAGTATTGTTAGTATACTAAGTAGACAGGCAGATATTTTCAACTTGTATATCGACATACACTGTGGTACATTTGCGTTTTCCCATTTAATTAAACAAATACATACATTAGAAATGATCAATAATTGAATTTAATTGAGAACTCCGTGAAAAAAGCACATCCTGGAAATTTGAAGCTGCTAATATTCACCAGAAACGCTAGCTACGTAAAGTAGGGAAATACAGATTAGATGATTCTGTGATCAAAATCGATTAGAGCATGATATGCCGTTCTTACTTAGCCATTATTTATAATCACTTAAATCTACTTGTTTATATAAATTTAACTAATACGACTTTTATTAAGTACAAGTCTCATTAAAGCATAAAAAGATACATGTGGTTGCATGATAAAGGAACAATGGCTACGTAAGTAATACGTATTTAAATGAAGCATAGTGTTGACCGTTTAGAAAGCTTGGTCTTTTATTTTCTTTTATTTAACAAACGCGTACTCGTTCCAGTGTTTTGATTTCTTTTCTGATTTGTTATATGGTGTGCATTGTCTATTTTCTACAACATGCAACAACGGGACATGTACATGCGTCAGATATAGTCGAAATGTTTACACCAGTTGCACCATTACATTAATTGCTATGTTGAATATCTAATAGGAATATATGACAAAGCATTGCAACATTTACCAAACTCCGAAAAGGCACAGAACAAAGGTATTTCACATGCAAGCCAAGCGAAAAGTAAGAACAAATCTGTGATAAGTCATTTAACGAAAAGAGCAAACCCGACAGTTACCGCCTTGGAACGGTCAGTAAGACATGTTAAAATAATTATACATTTATACTTGGAACAACCGCTACAAAATTTATAATACAATATAATAATAAATAATACAAACATACTTTTACAAAATAACTTTAATTCATGTAAATAATATATCAGCTGATTTGTGACTTGTAATTTGTTGTCTAAAAGTAACGATTTCGAACATGCAATGTAGATAATATCTATATAGGAACCTATAAACATGTATAGTATTATTGCCATTCACCACTTACTTTATTAAACAAAATTAAAAAAAAAGTTACTGTAATCACAAGAAATCAAATGCCAAAAGGTTGTACAACTTTCTTGTACTGATTCACTCCTTTCACAAAGCAGCATATTGAACATCGTTTTACATGATCGAATTTATTTTTATTTTTAAATTCTTCTCAATACTGCTGCTGCAATAGTATTCTATGACTAATTAATTGATAAAGAAAGCACTACTACTGAATTTTTACATTGGAAAGTGCCAGTAAAAGCTTGCTATTCACAAGGAGATATTTAACGGGAAAATCTTTGATTTAAAGAAGAACTGTGTGTTTCCCATGAAATTACTCTATTATTAACTTGGGAAATCAGATGTCGTCATTGTTAAGATAATGTTTCTAAGCCTGCATTTGATGGACATTTCAAATATTTGTCAGACATCATGCTTCGATACAACTGATTTTGTTTTTGTTTTGAGTGGATGTGGAAGTTATCTTAGATCACCGGTATGCATGTTATTAACATTTCAAGGAGAAACCGCAAACCTTTTGAGAATGTTAAGCCGTTGTTGTCGACATTCACGTAATGATTTCAGTTTCGAGCCTATGAATGCTTATATGTATTACGCTAAGTGTTTTTGTCAAGGCTTCGTACATATAATTTATACATATTTGCATAAATTTAACATCTAAATTTAAAGTTCAATCATTGGATTTTCAAAGGTTTTATTTTTAACTGAACTAGATAGTTGCAGGATTTGTGCCTCCAGTGTGTTTACTTATGTTCTTGTCTAGATTACAATCACATTATACCGCTTGATTCGACCAAAGTAGCAATGGCTAACTAGATGTTCATATTCAATAACAGTTTTAATGGTTCTTTAGATATTTGAGATGTTGATATTCAAAAACAGGGTCTCAAGAGACTAGAGATAACTGTTGTGAGACAGGCGATATGCATTTGAAAACGTGTATCGTCCTTATTTAATTTAATTAAACGAATATTCGTAGAATAAGAGGTAGATATGATTAAACTATCTACGTGTTTTTCAAAATGAAGTTAGAAAAAGCGTGTTGATTTTGCTAAGACACAATTCCCAGTAGCGAAAACAATTCGTAATTAGGAGCACCTTATTTTTTAGTTATAAACATTGCAATATGCAAGTGGTAGCCAGTGAAAAGTGCTATGATGCTTGTTTTGCACAAAGTGAGAGAGAAAGAGATAGATAGATAGATAGATAGATAGATAGATAGATAGATAGATAGATAGATAGATAGATAGATAGATAGATAGATAGATAGATGGATGGGTGGATGGATAGATGGATAGATGGATGGATGGATAGATAGATAGATAGATAGATAGATAGATAGATAGATAGATAGATAGATAGATAGATAGATAGATAGATAGATAGATAGATAGATAGATAGATAGATAGATAGATCAGATATTTTCCGTGATTCAATATCGTCATAATTTCAATGTGCAATTATTAAACTGATGGATATACTGAGTGGATAAAAAAGTTTTAAACTACATCTGTGTTTAATTAAAACACACTGTCATTACATAGATCGAAAATGATTTCGTTGATCATAAATACATGTAAATACTGTATTATTATTATTTCTCACTTAGTTTACCATGTTTCGTACGCACTCGACGGTTTGCGGAAATCGCTAACAGACGAGACCATCGTCTGATTTTAGCAGACAAGACCTGTACTGGCCGGCATAAACTATATGTTATATCCTTATATGTTTTTAATTGTCTCGTGTCTTTACGTGTCAATAGGTGCACACACAGTATGGTAAATGCACACATAATTTGCAATTGTATAAGTTCCAGAATGGTGAAGAATATTTATCCCATTATTATGGTTCGATTAACTTCTTTAAATTATTTTTTTTTCGAATACAGAAATGAATGTCGATGTATTTGTACCAGACAGCGTATAACTCTCCTTGGGTAGATAGTAGAAAGTATATGGAAAGAGAATGGGTTCTATCGCGGAAAAAACATGTATGCTTACTAGCATAAGAACTGATTAAGGTTGTACACATGATATGTTGTCTCCATTTGTGGACGCAAGACGGACCATGGTCACACAAGAAACAAATAAACTGACCTGAACTCTTCAAACGGTGTGTACATACATTATTCTGGAAAGAAGTCCGAGAATTTCTAATTCTAATTTATGCGGACAATAAGACCAGTTTGACTGGAGTGCCATACAATAAAATGTAATTCTTAACTTATATATATATTGTTAAAACGTTGAAAAGCAATATAACAGTGCTGTTTTAACGGTGATTGATATAATTTATGTGGACATGTTATTCCTCGTTTGACTAATGATAGATTGTATTGATAAGCAGAACTATTATATTATTTTAAATGATACATATACATGTAAATCAATAATAAATTCAAGCTTCCTGAGTCGTTTAAAATAGTAAACTAATAATTAAATTGAAATAAAGGTTGTAATGTATATAAGCATTAAGCTACAAGTTAATATGCATACGATGGTTATTTATTTAAATGATAAACTTAGACAAAAATACTTACGTCAAAAGGATGCATATCCGATAACAGATAATGAAATTGATTATGAAGATAATCATGTAGCGTCACCTATGAAACTTTCTTTTATACAAATATTCCCAATTACTAAAATCATTATCTCAACACTATGTAATATGAGTTGTCTAAATGCAGTAATCCATTGCTTTAATGCACAAGTATTAGTGTCAACTTTCACTTCTTCATTTCGAACCCTGTGTGTTTCCAAAGCAACTTCATTAAACACACTGTTAGCACAAATCATGAGAACTTCCACTCATCGGGAGTAAAAGGATTGATGAAGTAGGGCTGTCCACATAACGGCCGACAATCCGAGAATGTTCGTTGAATTGTATCGATTCTGCTCCAGAATTTCTAGAAATACAACCGGGTTATCATAGCAGTATTGGCTTACATAATGAATTTCTCATGGGTTCACTGCTTAACAATTTGCATGTGTATGAGTTAGTTTCAATATGATCCTACATTTGCAGACATTTAAGACAACATCGCGTTACGTTAATTCTGACCTTGAGAACGTATGTTCATTATTATTTGGATACATGCTAGTAAATGTGCTATGGTTGACAATACAAAACCCAAAGCACCGTTTCAAAACTCTGGATCTGGCGAGCAGAGGGGATAACCTCTTGGCCCCGGGCGCCTCACTCATATTGGTGAAACAGTATGCAGTAAATTGGAACACAGCGCGCATACCATTTTTAGTGTGGCAGACTTTGTCCTTATGCCAGTTACCAGTCCCAACGCAGTTGTAGTTACATGTCTATTGTTACAGACATGTAGTGACTAGGCGCATAACGTGGAGACAGAGACCAGGCTAGAAACCTTATTTTACTGAATCAGTCAAATCTTGGGATATACCAGACAAGCAAATAGACCAAAGAGAGCAAATACCTTTTCTCCAAACTGTCCTGAACTCCATTTATATAAAACGATAAAGTCCAAAAATACGTTCGATTCATGCAACTTTGCTTACATCAACGAATAAAATTTATCACCACGAAGTCTATAGCATTTTGTCATGATAGTTTCACAATTTATATGATAAAATAAGGTAATAGTATGCTTCTACGCGCAGGTGCCATTTTCATAAATAATCTCGACACATTTTACCATGTCTGATTTCTGTTCACACCACTGCTTTCTGTTTCAACTATCATAATCTATGGAGGTTTGTGACGTCTAAACTCTTATACAATATAATATTCGCATGCACTTTGTTTTTACATGTACTGTTAAATCAATATCAGATTTTGAACATGTGTCTAATAGACTTCTGTTCACTGCAAGCGTTACCGACATAAGGCAGACCTGTAAAAACTGATGTAATTTATATGTTTTGGGATGTCTGTTCTCTTTGCACGATTGATCTGGATAACAATATTTTTATTTTGTGATATTTTGCACGTTTATGGAGGTAAGTTAGATAGCATGTTTATTGTATAGGTATATGAATGAGACATTTAAGATAAAGCCAAATATAAACACCTTATATAACCTTAAAATTAACAAGCCTCGTATAAATTAACACAGTTCATTCCTGTGATTCTTCAATTAGGCCGATTTCACTTCAGAGGAAGGTATATTAGATATGAGGCATCTTTACTTACATTGGAGACATCAGAATCGTCAAAGTTGATATGATTTTTTTTTTAAATTGGTTTTGAAAAAAACAAACCTGGCAAAATAGACCAAGCAAACTGAAAACTTGGTTTGAATTGTAAGTAAATAAACCCCAAACAACAAAGTGGTACAAAAGACATTGTTCGATGAAATTTTTACGGTGAACTAAGATTTCCTTCTGCATTAATATTTTACATAATGCCAATTATCAACAATTAAACAGCTATACCGCCGATAATCATGCATTATTCTATCAGCAGGACATAGTTATTTCCATTTAAACATATAAAACTAAGATTTAATAACATATGAATACTTAAAACAATATAGATTTTTTCGTCTTTGGAATAATTGGAAATAAAGAAAAATCGTTAATGCTTAACACGATTCTGTGTTTTAAAGTAGTAAATCTGTTTACATGGATTCGAAAGTCGTTGGAATACCATTAACTGTTCTTAAAGCCATGCTACATTTGAAAGCAACCGTTATTTGTCTCGCTTATTGCATGTCCTGATATACGGTGTAATGATGGTATTTAAAATCTTATCGAAGTGGTGAAGAGCAGATTTATAAACGATATCAAGAGTTAATATCATAAGTGGTGCATTTATTCTTGATATATAAATAGTTGGAGCAAATAATCTGTAAAATTCAGTAGTTATATTATAGACAGTAACAGTATTCGTAGTAAAGGGTGTTGAATTGATAACTCCAAAGGTCGGAATATTTTAATGTACATTTATTTAGAGCGAGTTAATCTTTATCAGCAGTTAAGAATTGCATTTTTATTTTTTCATTAGTATAAATTAATATACTTGTATATTACCAAATAACGAGATTATCGTAAGTCATCCGGCTAACTTTTTCGAATGTAAAAAGCGAAATGAATTTGATAAAAGGATCACAATTTATTGTCTTTCAAAGAGGTGATCAGTTATCCTAAAGCACACGCTTTCTCGAATCTAGCTCCATTCATTAAACAATAACAGACACGCAATACATTTTCAAATAACACATGATTGTGCCATCTACAGGAAACAAAGAACACTGGTCTCCAAATAATTTGATTCCATTAGATTAGTAATAAAGTAGCTACCAAAATCCAAGAACGATTCATACTTAAAGTTTGATTATAATATAAATCATGAAATGTATAAAGGAAGTATAAACGTTAATCATATCGTTCAAAATTATTTTGCAAAATATTTATGTATGGAAAAATTGTTGAGGGAAGAAGAAATTTTATTAAAATTGCAATTACAAATTTCGTAGATTTTTTTCTGGACTTGTTTTGTGTGTACTTTATCATTTTCTATTTAATTATTTAAGGAAGCCAAGGGATATTTCCTCATAAAAATATTCGTGTAACTTGTTAATTCCTCCTGAAGGAATTAAATAACATCAATGTGGCTAGATATAAAACACGCACTGTGACATGCATACTGGATGCTATCCATGGAGATGTAAATTATAGAAAACTTCATTAGGATTAAAAGCTGCATAACATTGGATCTCATGTGTAATCAATTTTAACAGAGATTGTCGTATAGCATTATTTAATTATTTATTTAGCCAAACTATAAGTACAAACCCAGCGAATAAAACAAGACAAAGTATAAGTGTAAATATTAATATAAGAATTAATACATGTAATTGTGTTAATAGTAGAAGTATTAGTATTAGCATCAGTATTAGTTGTACTTATGTTAATATAATTACTACTACTTTCACCACTACCACTACTACTACTACTACTACTACTACTACCACTACTACTACTAATAATAATAACAACACATATCATATTAAATATCAGTCACTTACATTAGAACAACGTCTTGATATGTAACAAATGACCTATGTTAAGCTACGCCTTATGTGTTGGAAACAAACGGTTTCAATTATAACTATGTGCCTTACTGGCAGTGTAATGTAGTAACTATATAGTTTACATCTAGTAATTGTTCGTGTCTTGCCTCGTTGACAAGTGCCCGAAACTAATAAATAGTTCAATCTGTGAAAGGGAACAGTGAAATGCCAGTTGGAAACAACCTTATATTCTTTGAGTTTCTACTTTCTGTCACAATGTGCCACTATTGTTAAAAAAATAATTTATATGGGTAATACACAAATAATACAATAAAATAGCACAGATATACAAGCATGACCTTTTTGAAATACCTATTTGAGCTTAAAGAGAAAATACTAATCTGAAAGTAGTTATTATGCATGAATATTGGCTATTTACATATTCCTCTTTATCCAATTAAGTTAAATTTAGACTTTTTTGCTTATGTTATTTTGCTTATGTGGTTAAAATACATTTTGGTTTTAAGTTTTGTTGGTTGCCTGAGTAAAGAATACCAGAGGAATTAGTTTAATTATTACAGTTCACAAGAAAATAAGCTTTCCCCATGCAAGGTATCGAACTATGTTCAAAGAAAATATATAAAGACTTAAGACGTATATCTAACAATGTAAGCAACGCTTGAAGAGTAAGAGATATGTTTTACCAGTCAACAGATACTGCACTTAATTTAAGGAATAACGAACCTTTATTCATATTTCCTAAGTAAGACATAACTGGTGGGACTTTTTTAATTTGAAAACATGTTGTAATGTTAAATATTAACATTGTTTCTAGTTTTCGTTGTCTATGATATCATATATATCAACTTGATTAAACACATGCTGAACAGTCTATGTATTTATTATTTTTAAGGAATATGTCATCTGACCAGAACAACGATCGGCATCCGATTAGCACTCTGACTAAAAGTGGACTGAAAATATTCATATTTAACAATTTATCTTCAAATAAATACAACATATATTGCACTATTTGTATTGCATATTGTCTAAACATTATTAAGCCTTCCAATTAAAAATGTAACTAAACTTTGAATAAGCTCATTTGAGAAATATGGAATGGATAACAATCTTAAAACCCTTATACAGCACTGCTAACAGATGAAAATAAGGCCTTCTCAACTTACGGGTTTTTCGAAGTTGAGAAATCAATGTTATATACGAGATAGGAGTTGAAGTAGTACACATCTCGAAAGCCAAATATAACATAATTTCGAAAACATAATCTCGACCATTTTTACCAAACAGACGTGTAGTAACAAACGACCCGCTTACTTCAACAACAGACCATTCACACATTTCTAACGCATTCCATTAAGGACACCGCGCTTAACTGAGGAAGTCAATGTCAGACTGATGTGTGCGATCCAATGCAAAATTGGCTACAACTACTGGAAAGTTTAGCATATAAGCATACATAGATTAAGAACATATCGCACATAAAGCTAATATATCTTCACATTTATTAGCTATTGCCAATGGCATCCATTAGGCAAGACTCGGGTTGCTGATTTGATTTCCAATACAGACGCAGACTGTTTTAGGCATAATATCAAGCTCCTGCAATTTAATAAGCGACAATGTTAAGACGAAATTTAAAAGTTCACATGAAAACATGCACATGATAGAATTAGGACGTACATGTATATTATTTAAATAATGTGTAACTGTCTAACAGACAGCATATAACTAACACAAATCGTTATATCGTCCACTCATCGCTTTACGAGATTTGATAAAGTAGGGTTGTCCACACGAAGGCCGAAACTCTAAGAAATTGTTGTTTCATCGTATTGATTCAGATGCGACATTGTATTAAAACAGTCGGGCTATCATAGCGATACTGGCGTCCCAACAACTTGTAATGTAACAGATTCATTTCCTTGTTAGACGTTCTTGTTATATTTGTCCTGGTTGATCATACTATTACAATGGTAAGTTCCCAGACATACTCCTGAAGAAATGTATATATCACGTGTATTCTAGCATTGAGATCAAAGTCTAAATTACAAATTTAAAAGGCCTTCATGTTTATCTTACTAAATGTTTAAGTAATATTTCAATTTATTTAATATGGTTATGTCTAAAGAATTCTTTATCTGTTAAATTGTGTGGTGCAACCAAACGTATTTCCACAATGCCACATTTCCATGTATGTGAGACTTGTACATTATTGACAGAGGCCAATATGCGCTCATGCGGTACAGCCGTCTGAAGTTGATCATGGGTCATTGGGTCTTTCATATCCTGGCTTTACTCGGCTCATTAAAATAGTGTCTAGTAAGGCATTTTATGCCCAACACTCTACACCTGTTTCATACTTTATATCTTATATGATTAATAATCTTTCGCATTTTGCTGGCCAGTCACCGACGACCCAACAAAATGAGTTAAAAAGCTACGTTCACATTTTTGAAAGTGTAGAACGGATTTCAGCTAATCAGCTTTCTTCTATATTGGATATTCCGTCCACTCACGGGTGTAGCATAGAATAATTGTGAGATGAAAGTCAGTAGACACGATTAATATCTATTAAGTACGCTTAATGCAAACATTATATGCCAGAGCATGTATATTGTGTTTCAGTCCAAAGTGTGTCCTTTCCAAACTTATCCATCCTGAAAATGACAAAATGAGTTTATTGTGTTTCAGTCAGGAGACATTAAAATGTGTAAACATAGCAAACACAATGTAACGCAAAATTAAAATATTAAGTAGCTACAGGAAAAGGCCCAACTCACCACCATTGGCTTACATAAAAACATATAAAGAAACATCAAACAATAAATATCGATTTGCCGACAGTCTGAAGATGACAACGCAATTTATCGTGTGTTTTTTTTTCATTATGTCTAGTGTGCTACGAATACTAAAGTTAGCAAGTTCTTCATTGACAAAAGTAATAAAGAAAACGTCTTATCATGGAGACAAATTAAGTTAGCTTTTCAAAAACAATAGATTGATCAATTAAATCATTTCCTAGTTCGTCGCTATATCTTCAAGACACGACGCATTTCGCTAGCATGTTTAAGGACTTAATAGTAACTAATTAAATAGTAATAGACTAGAGAGTATAATGTCGTATTATACATAAGAGTTGGAAAGCCAATAAAGCTTATTTAAATATGTATTAGATTTTTATACAAGAACCTGACAATGTTTATTATTGCATATATATAATACTATCATTTTGTAAACATGGCAAGAAAATGAAATTTTCGAATTATCATGTTTCCATTTCTATCTTACATATTCGCGAAATTCCATCTAATTGACTGATAAATCGGTGTTTGTTCAGAAAAAATGGAACAATGGACATTGTCTGTAAGCGCATTATATACATATTGATAGAGGAAAGTGAAAACATTTAAAAATGAAAATCGAATTTTAACAAAAGGTTAATCAATAAAGGTAGCATTACCAAATACAAGCTGAAACTGGTTTATTTCACTAAACGCTTTCCACTATGACTATGCATAATCACTGATGGCATTGTACAGTCATATAGTTACATGAAATTACAATCTATCATAGTTAATCTGAGAACAATCACTAACATAACTATCTGTTAGCACCAAATTTTCATACAGAAGCGAGGTGGGAACATTTCAGTCTCCAAGCATGCGTACATAATTGGGCAGCCCTGACGATCGGATACGTCAAATTGTGTATCTGGTTCATTTCTTCCACAGCAAATAAACCTACATTTGTACGCTTTATCGCCTTATTTTTAATGCAGGCGATGCCATAAGCAGAAGTATTTCCTGCTAAGTATTATACGTTCTTTAATCCTGCTTTCTGTAGATTTTCTTCTGATACTGACTGAATATCTATTAAGAAAATTTCTTTTCTTGCGAGTTAAAAGTAATGATAAGTTTTATCAGGCGTGTTCAAAAGTTACTTATTATAATATTTTACTAACATCGATTAAACCACTTAAATAAGTGTTTAATAAAGAACAGATATTTTTGACTGACTATTACAACCCAAAACAGATATTTATCTTCAGCCGAGAAAAGACCGACCTTTGGGGGCCTTTAATCCGAGTCGTCGATGGTGTTCGTGTTAATGAAATAAAAAGGTCATTGTATTTGTTATGAATTCCATTCACAGTATGCACACGAATTGAAAGGGTAGTGTGCATTGCATTTTATGGCTTGTGAAGAAAGTCTGAGCTCTGGGTTTTTGAAGGAACTTAAATTGAGATGAGATAAAGGAATGACGCTAAGCAATAATTAATTGTTATGCTGTTGCTAATTCAATACCTTCTTCGATACAACTAGATATCTTATGACCGCCTTGACAAGGGTAGAATCTTAAATAGACGTTTTGATGTTTTTTTGCCGCTACTTTGAAAACAAGTTGCAATTCCGTTTACTGTAATACCAGGAATGAAACATTGCGATTAAGCAATGACGCAATATTGCATTTTTAAAAAATAAAATTGCATGCAATTTACATGTTTCGTTAGCTGGGTCATCTTGAAAAATGGTTAAGCAATACGTTGTGAATAATGATGAGTGGTTTTGTTTTGATACGATAAATCAATGCACCAAGTTGTAAAAATTTCGCAACATTTGGGTCTAGCACCGGAGTTAACCGAGCAATCAATTATATCAGACCAGCTTTCGTTAAATCCCCGGAAACATGGATTGTTGTTTTTAAGAATAATCCCAGAATCTTTATGAATATATCGACGCCCTGCATTTCCGCTTCGACATTGACCCATTTCACTAAGGGGAGTAGAAGTGGCGCTAGACGACACTCAGTTATGCGACTCTATCAACAGGCGCCACATACACTATGGTTTATACAGACGCATGCTTGTTTTAAAATACAACATTTCGGATATTCTAATATATATAATATTGCAACAAACCACACTAATGTTGACAGTGACTGTTAGATTAATTACCAAAAATATTTTTTGTCAAATTCGGAATCTTTTTACGAGGAATGACGCAAGACTGTGAAAGTAGAAGATTAGTTTGGCGAAATGAATTCCAAAACATTGCTTTCCAGGGTTAGAATTACATTTCAATATCGACCGTCAAATTAAGTTGGTAAGCTACTTAGGATAACCAAACCATACGGATATTCAATACCCATTATCAACATGCAAGTTGCATGTTTAAGTATAATACGAATTACGAGACATGAAAATATAATCAAGTTATTGTTGAGAAGATTATGAATCGATAGCAATTCTTGGTAATCTAAATCACAAGTATTATGTCAGTCTTATAGCCAGCTTGCAGTTTGGTGTTACATATGTTGAAAGTAGGCTAAGCATCACAAAACAATTAACTTAGGTCCTCTGAGAGGTATAATTTTCTTTAAAAAAACACTAGATGTGTAGACTCATTTCACATAAAAATGTGATGCGCACTGAAAATTTGAACGCTTCTGTAACTTTTCTTATGAGTGTTAAATCTAATGACCCAATAAATTTGATTTATGATTTTTTTGAAAAGATTTATGAGAAATAATTATGACTTATGGTTCTGACCTGCAAGGAGCTGGTGTTATTACTCTGACACATGTCTGGGGTCTCCCTCCAACCCAAAACAAATTTTCTGAACGTCGCCAATAAGAGTACGATAATATCGCTGCGAGGTAACAAAACAGATTTATAAGGAAAATGGCTCTTGACTTATGGGACATATGACATTTTACTTGGGAGAAGCCATTTGGCTGTACTGAAGGACTTAAACCACATTGCTTGAGTTGGTCTAATTGTACTCATTTACGGCCAACATGTGGGTCGATGGTCATTCTTTAAACTCACTTTTAAGGAAAATATTACATTTTTAAAAATGCCTCAGACACATACACCGACTGATAAGTTAAACCTTTTCAAAATATCAAGATGTACCCTCGAGAAAAGGTCAGTGTTACTATGTGACATATATTAATATTGACATTTTAAGTCGCATCGGGCAACATGTACGAATATTACATCCCGAATTGTTGTCCATAGAGAAAGGGACAACTCTTTTTCTTCTTTCCCCCTCATTTATTTGCATATTGATAACACAGACATTTGAAAAATAACAATTGATAAATTGTTCTCATGTGTTGTCTTTTTTTATAATAAATGGCAGGAAATGTTTTTGGATTTAGACAGCACCTTAAACAATGTAACGGATATCTGGTAGAGAGACACAATTTCAATTCGATTCACATAGCTCTTTAAATGGTATGTGTCTTTACAGAAGATCCTTCTTGTTTTTTATTTGTCCATTAGACAAAGGCAAGCGTATTCGTTTGATTGCATGCATTTCTTGAAACTTAAAACAGGACGTTCGTTAGACAAAAGCATCCCTTTCATAGCAGATTGTAAAAGTTACTTAATGTCATGCTTTTGGATCTTCTTCCTTGAATTTGGTTTAATTACTAAACTAAATCATGCGATATCTTTCAACCATTTTTACACAGATGAACGTCCTTAGAGTTTTGTCTTTATATATTTACAAGTTATAGATGTAAAATCGTTGAAGAATATGTATGGAATTGAAGATACAGTTCAGCGAATACAGATCTTAGTGTTGTTTAGGTATAAAACGTTGAACAAAACAACAACAACAACACTCTTAAATAGACCATGACTTTCACGCCTTTATGCAATCTGCAATGACATTACATACTACTATATATTGTAGAAATCTAACATTTGAGGTTATGCACTAAATACAAGTTTTTTTGCAAGGGCTTTAAAAAAAACATATTTTTGTCAATGAGACATTTACTTTACCATTAACATTATTATTGCAAATTGCTACCGTTTTAATTTTTACCTTTCGTACTTGACGTTGAGGACTCCCAAGATTCCTAGCGACTGAAGTAGAACGAATTAAACGGGTATGAAACGACAATTTGTTAATAAAAGTGTACTTATAAATGTATCTATGTTGATCTTAAGTGCATGTTCTTTAGATAAATTCATTTGATAGTGGAAAATTGGCTAACGTTCGGAAACAAATATGCTGACAAAATTACCATTCTCCAGCAGTTTTCGTTTTTTCAATTTCAGTTATGTTAGCACATTTCGTTTTAGTAATATCCTTATGTAGACGCGGGTTTGAACCCAAGTCGTTTGATATATTATAAACAAAGTATATGGCAAATGCTGACGTTATATGAAGCTGTTATGTATAATTCTTTTCGAGAAGATTGTCTTTTTGCTAAATCACGTGTTACCATAAAGTGAAGTAATGTTTTGTCCACTAGAAGTGGCAGGGACAATGGCAGCTCAAACAATCTTTATAAAATGTTTTGCAAAGGAAGACAGTTCTGACATTTACGATGTACTTATTCCATGTAACTTTGTTGTGAGGATCTGTTTATTTAGTTTTCTAGCAGAATATCCACGGCAAATGATAGCTTTATTTTTTTTAAATTTAAATCAACATTGAAAATCAATACTGCCAGCTGTTCTGACTGGCTTTAAATTTAATTTGTTTACAGACGGAGCAGTGATGTTCTGATTAAGGCTTCTATTTAAGCCACGTATGAAGAATGAAAAATAAGCAGGCGTCTTTACGAACTCAGCGTTTTTTTTAAATTTGTATAAACACAAATGGTTGTCAGCTATGACTTTTTTCTTGGGGATGACAACAAACAGCGTCACAATGATTTTGCAGAAATGTAATGTCATATCTTTTGAAATTTGCTATGATCGACTGAATAACATTTAATTTCTACTAACGATAGTTTCGACATCCATTAAATGAGAGTAATTTGCATGATCTAGTGAAACATTGTGTATGTAAAGCCAACTGCATTCCAAAACTTCTTGTTACTGCAGCTAAATGTGCTACATACATTACAAATATAACTATATAATCTCTATTTCTATATTTCTTTTCTCTCTTTCTCTCTCTCTTTCTCTCTCTCTCTTTCTCTCTCTCTCTATCCTCTCTCTCTCTCTCTCTCTCTCTCTCTGTGTTTGTGTGTCGCATATAATATGTTTGGATGGTAGTTCGGATGTAGATGCACATATTTCTTAGACAGTTTCGAGATGTTAGACGTGGCTGAATTTTCAAGTATCCCTTAACATAAGATTTCTCTGATGATATCATTATGATAGACGGAATGCCTGTTTTGATTAACTATTATTATGTTGGAGTTACGTGTGCGGCAGCAGTAACTACTGTTATTATCTGTTTATGTGTTTCTATGCACAATGCGCATTCTGATAACATGTTATGGCTCTGTTTACTTAGGTGTTTATGGAAATTTCTGTAAACATCTGCTTGTCATGCCACTAATTTTGTCTGCAAGTCTAAATCTTAAGGAAAAAAGAGGGGGCGCCCGTCGTCGAGCGGTTAGAGTCGCTGACTACTCAGCCCCTTACCGCGTGGGTTCGAGTCCCGGTCGGAGCGAGAACTCATGTGGGAAGATATTCCAGCTAACCTTTGGTGCGCCGCTGGTTCCACACATATAGTAGCCTGGGGTCTTCCTCCGCCAAAAATGAGCTGGACGTCACCAATACGACCATAACAGCGTCAAAACCACAACAAAACTTATTTCGAACATAGCTTTTTGGTCATAAAAATAGTTAAATATATTAATATAAAGAGTATAAAGAAGCTACTTAAATTACTTCTTTGTAAATAAATTGAAAAGAAATGCTGATCAATAAGTGTTCCTTGTTCGATCCACCGTTAATGATCAGTCAAGCTTGACTTTTTACTTTGACATGACTCCTGCACATTGGACAACTGTCAATAACAAATGTTATGTACCTTTTAGCTAATAGAGAATTTAGCTAATAAGATTGATCTCTTTTCTTTTACTTAAAATATCTATATTTAAATATAAAAAATACTCAAATATATCGAGGAAAATAAAGTTTGTGGAACACATAAAGCTTCTGTTATATCATTTCTTGTTAGGCTGCATATCCAACTCGGACGATTTGTCATTGGACATACCTGTATCTGCCTTACCTAACATGTTGTTATCAATCACCAGGTAAGTTATTGAAACCTATCTCTGACAATATCACATATCAAGTTACTTATCGCCCCCAATTTACTTTCAAATGCATCGTTGTTAACAACTACTTTCTATTTACAGCAAACAAGAAGAAAATGTACAAAGGTATCATTAAAAATGTACAAAGGTATCATTAAAGTGTGAGCTAAAGAGATGTCGATTGTGAAATTTGGAGCCGATAATAATGCAGAGTACAGCGGTTTGAACGCGAAAAGTATGCACACAATTATTTTTACACAAATCACCATAATCATCATGGCATTCTACATACTGATAAGGTAACAGAATGTCGTCGTAATTTTGCAGAGGGTATGGAAAGTCTGCAAAACAACAGGCAATTAAACAAGTCATAGAAACGGTTTTGTCTGGGTGCATCATATAAGGCTACACTATTTTGAGAAAAAGTTCCAATCTAAAATGACTGTACAAACGTCTGCAAACCCGCAACATGTGATTGCTCCTTACGATAAAATGAAATTTATTCCTAAACAGATAGTAAACAATGTACATAAGTCAGACACTAACCAACAACTATGCCAGTCAATTTGCATTGCAAATAAATTTATTTGTCTAGATTGAAAAAAGCATTGAGTCTGCTGTTGTGTACTCAGAGATGCTTAACAAAAATATGTTTGCTAATAACAATAAAAGAAAACTTGATGCATTTTTTATTTCAGACGGTCCACAGCCATAACGAGGTAAAGGCTATTATTGATATATAAATCGTAAATGTTATCTGTAGCATGTATTAAATATCAATGCAAATACAGACGGACATTTGTAGTCATTATTTGCATGTTCAAAATTTTGTATTCTTTCTTATATTTCTGTAAGCAATATTGCTGCTTAAACTTTTCTAAGCATCGTCAAGGAAAAAGGAGGATACAAATCTAAAAGGAGCATTAAATTATAGAGATTGTTCAAGAGGCAGCTATTTACAGGTTTTTGTAGTTTAAATAAGCCCTGTTCGTTGTTTGCCACTGAAAAAGAATAACTCAGGCTAAACTTAGAAACTTTTATTGTAATCATCAAAACAAATTTTCCGATCTCACTCGTTTTGCGATATTCTAGTAAACTAATTTACTGTGCGAATATTGTTATGTCAATAACTTTATTATTCACTTTTAAAAAGAAAAAAAAATACACTTTAACTGGGAAAATATTATATACCTTTCCATTTTCCATTAATATTAGTTATTAAGATGTCCCACCTCATATATTTTCATGAATCCGGAATACGATGTTTTAGGCATTCAGAGAGAGAGAGAGAGAGAGAGAGAGAGAGAGAGAGAGAGAGAGAGAGAGAGAGAGAGAGGTGTTGGGAGAAAGTGAGAGAGAAAGAGAGAGAGAGAAAGAGAGGGAGCGAGAGAGAGACATATATAAGTATTATACGTTCTTTAATCCTGCTTCCTGTAGATTTTCTTCTGATACTGACTGAACATCGATAAAGAAATTTCTTTTCTTGCGAGTTAAAAGTTATAATAAGTTTTATCAGGCGTTTTAAAAAGCTAGTTATTATAACATTTTACTTACATCGATTAAACCACTTAAATATGTGTTTAATAAAGAACAGCTATTTTCGACTGACTATTACAATCCAGAAAAGTGTTTACACCCTAGAAAAGACCGTCCCTCGTGGGCTTTTAATCCTAGTCGGCGATAGTGTAAGCAATAATAATTGTTATGCTGTTATTATTTCAATACCTTCTTCGATACAACTAGATATCTCATGACCGCCTTGACAGGGGTAGAATTTTAAATAGACCTTTTAATGCTTTCTTTGCCAAAACTGTTAATACATGTTGCAATTCCGTTTACTTTTCTACCAGGCTTGAATAATTTCTATCAAGCAATAACGCAATAATGATTTTTTTTTTAAATTGCATTCAATTAACATGTTTCTTAAGCTGGGTCATCTTGAAAAATGCTTAAGCTATATGATGTGAATAATGATTGTTTATGTTATGTTAAGAATTGAATGCACCAAGTTGTAAACAATTAGCAACATTTGCTTCTAGCACTGGAGTAAACCGAGAAATCAATTATATCAGACTAGCTTTCGTTAAAGAGGTATATTTTATCCCCGGTTTTATGTTTTGTAAACAGTGATAGTTTGAGAAACATGGATTGTTGCTTTTAAGATTAATTCATGAATCTTTATGAATATATCGATGCCCTGCATTTCCGGTGAAAGAAGAAATTTGTCGAATGTCTTGGATTCACAAGCCAACTGGAAGATCTTCCCGCTTGGAACTTATCGCCCCGACATTGACCCATATCTCTAAGGGGAGTAGAATTGGCGCAAGACCACACTCAGTTATGCGACTCTATCAACAGGCGCCACATACACTATGGTTTATATAGACACATACTTGTTGAGAAATACAACTTGTCGCATATTCTAATATATATGATATTGTAGCAAAACCCCCTAATGTTCACTGAGGCTGTTAGATTCATTACTAATAATATTTTGTCAAATTCGGAATCGCTTTACGAGGAATGACGGGAGACTGTAAAAGTAGAAGATTAGTTTGATTAAATTAATTCCAAATCATTGCTAACCAGGGTTAGACTTACATTTCAATATCGACCGTCCAATAAAGTTGGTAAGCTACTTAGAATAATCGAACCATACAGATATTCAATACCCATTATCAACATGCAAGTTGCATGTTTAAGTATAATACGAATTACTAGACATGAAAATATAATCAAGTTATTGTTGAGAAGATTATGAATCGATAGCAATTCTTGGTAATCTAAATCACAAGTATTATGTCAGTCTTATAGCCAGCATGCAATTTGGTGTTACATATGTTGAAAGTAGGCAAAGCCCGACAAAACAGTTAACTTAGGTCCTCTGAGAGGTATAATTTTCTTAAAAAAAACACTAGATGTGTAGACTCATTTCACATAAAAATGTGATGCGCACTGAAAATTTGAACCGCCTCTGTGACTTTTCTTATGAGTGTTAAATCTAATGACCCAATAAATTTAATTTATGATTTTATGAAAATATTTATGAGAAATATGACTTAAGGTTCCGACCTGCACTTAGCTGGTGTTATTACTCTGACACATGTCTGGGGTCTCCCTCCAACACAGAACAAACTTGCTGAACGTCGCCAATAAGACTACGGTGATATCGCTGCGAGGTAACATAAACAGATTTATAAGGAAAATGGCTTTTGACTTATGGGACATATGACATTTTACTTAGGAAAAGCCATTTGGCTGTACTGAAAGAATTAAATCACATTGCTTGAGTTGGTCTAATTGTACTCATTTTCGACCAACAGTTGAGTCCATGGTCATTCTTTAAACTCACTTTTAAGGCAAATATTACATTAAAAATGCCCCAGACACATACACCGACGGATTGGTTAAACATTTTCTAAATACCAAGATGTATCCTAGAGAAAAGGTCAGTGTAACTATATGACACATATTAATATTGACATTTTAATAAGAATATATAAGACAAAGTCCTATGAGCATCGCAACATATACAAAAATTGAAAAGACACAGGACCAAGGTCCACATGCACGCCAAATGTAAAAGTGAGAACATATCTGTGATGAGTCATTTAACAATAAGAGCAAATCCGACAGTTATCGCCTTGAAACTTTCAGTCGGCAATATGGACCGACTGGGGTGCTTAACCGGTTTTACAGAGCTCTAACCTCGCCCTTCCTGATAGGTTTCTCGAATGAAAGCTATGAAAAGAAAACCGATCCATTTGAATAAGTGTCCAAGCGCTGACGTTTTGTTTGACAAGTTATGACGAAAGTAGTGACGTCATTGAAAAATAATGTCCACATTGTGTTTAGAAGAGAGATAGGTATTATTTCGATTAGAAGACCTACAAAAACGTTAATAGTTAATGAAACTAACTTTTAGAATTAAGAAAAAAATGACTAGACAAGAGTAAATGGTTGTAGCCTCCTGTTCATGCGGGGATGGAATTGAGGAACCAAAGCCCACCGTCCATCAAAGGAAATACACGTAACAATCCTTATAGGATGAATTAAATGAAAACATAGATCACAAGCACTGGGAGACTTTTTACGCTGCCAGGCAACATGTACGAATATTACATCCCGAACTCTTGTCTATGAAGAAAGGGACAGCTCTTTTTCTTCTTTTCCACTCATTTATTTGCATATTGATAACACATACATTTGAAAAATAACACTTGATAAATTGTTCTCATGTGTTGTCTTTTTTATAAAGAATTGCAGGAAATGATTTTTGGATTCAGACAACACCTTTAACAATGTAACGGATATCTGGTAGCGAGACACAACTTTGATCCGATTCACTTTGCTCCTAAAATGGTATTTGTCTATAAGGAAGATCCTTCTTGTTTTTTATATGTCCATTAGACAAACGCAATCGTATTCGTTTGATTGCATGCATTTCTTGAAACTTAAAACAGGACGTTCGTTAGGCAAAAGCATCCCTTTCATAGCAGAGTGTAAAAGTTACTTAATGTCATGCTTTTGGACCTTCTTCCTTGAATTTGGTTTAATTGCTACACTAACGCAAGCGATATCTTTCAACCACTTTCACACAGATGAACGTCCTTAGACTTTTGTCTTTATATATTTACAAGTTATAGATGTTAAATCGTTGAAGAATCTTTATGGAATTGAAGATACAGTTCAGCTTATACAGATCTAGTGTTGTTTAGGTATAAAACGTGGAACAAAAAGTTATTTAAACAACTCTCTTAAATAGATCATGATTTTCACGCCTTTATGCTACCTGAAGTGACATTATATACTACTATATATTGTAGAACTCTAACATTTGAGGTTATGCAGTAAATATTCTTACAGGCCAGGTTATATTTTTTATTTTCGTAAGTAGTTCTTAAAACTATACAACATGGACGGTATCTATGACGTATTTGCAGCAAAAGTGAAAAGAAACCACCTCAAGGACAAATCACAAGCTTATTGTAAGGGCTTTAGAAAAACATATTTTTGTCAATGAGACATTTACTTTACCATTAACATTATTATTACAAATTGCTACCGTTTTAATTTTTACCTTTCGTATTTGAAGTTGAAGACTCCCAAGATTCTTAGCGACTGAAGTAGAACGAATTAAACTGGTATGAAACGACCATTTGTTAATATAAGTATACTTATACATGTATCTACGTTGATCGTAAGCGCTTGTCCTTTAGTTAAAGTAATTTTACAGTGGAACATGGCTAACCTTCGGAAACAAATATGCTGACAAAAAATCATTCTCCAGCACTTTTCCTTTTTTAAATTTCAGTGATGTTAGCACATTTCTTTTAAATAAAATCTTAATGTAGACGCGGGTTTGAATCTAAGACGTTTGGTATATTATGAACTAAGTATATGGCAAATGCTGACGTTATATCAAGCCGTTAGGTATAATTCTTTTCGAGTATATTGTCTATTTGCTAAATCACGTGTTACCATAAAGCGAAGTAATGTTTTGTCCGCTAGAAGTGGCAGGGACAATGGCAACTCAAACAATCTTTATAAAATGTTTTGCAAAGGAAGACAGTTCTGACATTAACAATGTACTTATTACATGTAAATGTAACTTTGTTGTGAGGATCTGTTTATTTAGTTTTCTAGCAGAATATCCACGGCAAATGATAGCTTTAATTCTTTTTATTTAAATCAATATTGAAAATCAATACTGCCAGCTGTTCTGACTGGCTTTAAATTTAATTTGTTTACAGACGGAGCAGTGATGTTCTGATTAAGGCTCTTATTTGAGCCACGTAGGAAGAATGAAAAATAAGCAGGCGTCTGTACGAACTAAGCATTTTTTTAAATTTGTATAAACACAAATGGTTGTCAGTTATGATTTTTTTTCTTGGGGATGAAAACAAACAGCGTCACAATGATTTTGCAGAAACGTAATGACATATCTTTTGAAATTTGCTATGATCGACTGACTCATAACTAATTTCTATTAACGATAGTTTCGACATCCATTTAATGAGAGTAATTTGCATGATCTAGTGAAACATTGTGTATGTAAAACCAATTGCATTCCAAAACGTCTTGTTATTGCAGCTAAATGTGCTACATACATTACATTATTTCTTTTCTCTCTCTCTCTCTCTCTTTCTCTCTCTCTCTCTCTCTCTCTATCTCCCTCTCTCTCTCTCTCTCTCTCTCTCTCTCTTTCTCTCTCTCTCTCTCTCTCTCTCTCTCTCTCTCTCTCTCTCTCTCTCTCTCTCTTCCTGTGTATGTGTGTCGCATATAATATGTGTGGATGGTAGTTCGGATGTAGATGCACATATTTCTTAGACATTTTCATGATGTTAGACGCGGCTGAATTTTCAAGTATCCCTTAACATAAGATTTCTCGGATGATATCATTATGATAGACGGAATGCCTGTTTTGATAAACTATTATTATGTTGGAGTTACGTGTGCGGCAGCAGTAACTACTGTTATTATCTGTTTATGTGTTTCTATGCACAATGCACATTCTGATAAAATGTTATGGCTTTGTTTACTTAGGTGTTTATGGAAATTTCTGTAAACATCTGCTTGTCATGCCACTAATTTTGTCTGCAAGTTTAAATCTTAAGGTAAAAAGAGGGGGCGCCCGTGGTCGAGCGGTTAGAGTCGCTGACTTGAAACTCCTCAGCCCCTTACCGCGTGAGTTCGAGTCCCGGTCGGGGCGATAACTCATGTGGGGAGATATTCCAGCTAACCTTTGGTGCGCCGGTGGTTCTACCCATATATTAGCCTGGGGTCTTCCTCCGATAAAATGAGCTGGACGTCACCAATACGACCATAACTGCGTCAAAACCACAACAAATACATAGCTTTTTAGTCATAAAAAGAGTTAAATATATTAATATAAAGAATATAAAAAAGCTACTTAACTTACTTCTGTGTAAATAAATTGAAAATAAATGCTGATCAATTAGTGTTTTGTATAGTTTCATTTTACGACCCATAAGTGACAAGTGTTCCTTTTTCGATCCACCGTTAATGATCAGTCAAGCTTGACTTTTGTACTCTGACATGACTCCTGCACATTGGACAACTGTCAATAACAAATGTTATGTACATTTTAGCTACAAGAGAATTTAGCTAATAAGATTGATCTCTTTTTTTCTTTAAATATCTATATTTAAATATAAAAAATACTCAAATATAACGAGAAAAATAAAGTTTGTGGAACAGATAAAGCTTCTGTTATATCATTTCTTGTTATGCTACATATCCAACTCGGAGGATTTGTCATAGGTAATACCTGTATCTGCCTTACCTAACATGTTGTTATCAATTACCAGGTAAGTTATTGAAACCTGTCTCTGACAATATCACATATCAAATAACTTATCGCCTCCAATTTACTTTCAAACGCATCGTTGTTAACAACTGCTTTCTATTTACAGCAAACAAGTAGAAAAATGCTCAAAGGTATCATTAAAATAAAGTGTGAGCTAAAGAGATGTCTATTGTGAAATTAGGAGTTTGCCAATTGCACTGTTAAGCCAATAATAATGCAAAGTACAGCGGTTAGAATGCGAAAAAGTACGCACACAATTATTTTTACACAAATCACCATAATCATCATAGCATACTACATACTGATAAGGTAACAGAATGTCGTCGTAATTGTGCAGAGGGTATGCAAAGTCTGCAAAACAACAAGCAATTAAACAAGTTCTAGAAACGGTTTTGTCTGGGTGCATCATATAAGGCTACACTATTTAGAGAAAAAGTTCCATTCTTAAATGAATGAACAAACGTCTGCAAACCCGCAACATGTGATTGCTCCTTACGATAAAATGAAATTTATTCCTAAACGGATAATAAAAAATGTACATATGTCAGACACTAACCAACGTAAACAACTATGCCAGTCAGTTTGCATTGCAAATAAATTTATGTGTCTAGATTGAAAAAAAGAATTGTTTCTGCTGTTGTGTACTCAGAGATACTTAACAAAAGTGTGTTTGCTAATAACAATAAAAGAAAACTCGATGCATTTTCATTTCAGACGGTCCAAAGCCATAACGAGGAAAGGCTATTATTGATATATAAATCGTGAATGTTATCTGTAGCATGTATTGAATATCAATGCAAATACAGACGGACATTTGTAGTCATTATTTGCATGTTCAAAATTTCGTATTCTTTCTGATATTTATGTAAGCGATATTGCTGCTTGAACTTTCTAAGCATTGTCAAGGAAACAAGGAGGATAAAAATCCAAAAGGAGCATTAAATTATGGAGACTGTTCAAGAGGCAGCTATTTACACGTTTTTGTAGTTTAAATAAGCCCTGTTCGTAGTTTGCAACTGGAAAAGAATAATTGAGGCTAAACTTAGAAACTTTTATTGCAATCATCAAAACACAGCGTACAAATTTCCCGATCTCACTCGTTTTGCGATATTTTAGTAAACTAATTTACTGTGCGAATATTGTTATGTCAATAACTTTATTATTCACTTTTAAAAAGAAAAACAATACACCTTAACTGGGAAAATATTATATACCTTTCCATTTTCCATTAATATTAGTTATAAGATGTCCCACCTCATATAAACTATTTTCATGAATCTGGAAGCCGATGTTTTAGGCATTCAGAGAGAGAGAGAGAGAGAGAGAGAGAGAGAGAGGGGTGGGGGAGATAGTGAGAGAGAGAGAGAGAGAGAGAGAGAGAGAGAAAGAGAGGGAGCGAGAGAGAGACGTATATCATCAAATACGTGACAATAAATACAAATTCAATAATGTTTTGATCTAAATTTAAAGTTTACGTTCGCAATTAAACAAAAAAAAAACATAATGTACAACACACGAATTAATCGAAATTATTGCTTGCTTACATGTAAATTCCAGAATGCGGCTTTTGTTGTTCTTTGTTTTATCATAAAAAGTATAAAATAGACTAGAATAAAAATATGCCATTTTTAAATGAGAGAATAAATATGTTCTTAAACATAGAATCATACTTGGTTGATGTTCAGCTGAAATGTTGAAATGCCCGAATGATTATCTTTATATGGCACATATAAGTCACAAGAACAAATATGTCCAGTTTATGATTGAATTCAAATTAAATGCAGGAAACAACAAAATGTCAAGTATAACATACAAAACTCAATCAGTCTCATTTTATGATTCAGTTTGTAATAAAAGGACCGGCTTTTAACATAAAGTAATTAGTTAGAATTATTATAACTTCTTACTGCATTTCCGGCTCTGACAGTTATAGACATTAAAACACCAGAACGAATTCATTCAAAAAGGCGTAGTAATCAAGTGACGTAAGGGACTGAGCTCCATATAGTACATCTATGCATAATTGTATAAAATATGCCTTATATTTATGTGATTGACACAGGAAGAAGAAAAAACACGAATACAAATAACGGTTAACTTACAAACAAGAATGTGTAAGGGGTTCACTACCCAAGTGCATGAATGATTGGAAAACACATAGCTGCAGAATCGAACTTCTCCTACATGTTTTTGAAAGACGTTGAACACGTAAAAGAAGTGCCTTTAGTTTGTGTCTTAAATGAAATCAATAGTGGAAGTATAAGGAACCTCAGTAATTTCAGATGTATTCTGTAAATGAGGTAACATTCACCCTTTAGCCTTAACGTCATTGGAAAGTCATGCACCTACATATTTGCGTGATATTCAGCGATATGGATAGGTCCACTGTGTCGGTATGAGAAACATATCCGAATTAGAATATTCATTTCAATTACGTAGCTCTTATAGATGGCTGTTATTTTTATTTTTATTTTTATTGATAATATATTGGAATTATTCCCGATGAAAGAGATGCTTTGTGAGTTACTTTGTAAAATGTGCAGTCGTATGACGTTGTAAGCCTTTATTTGCTTTGAAATCAATGTTATTTGTTTACCATTGTAAGTCCCTGTCTATCATGCGTGTTTGTGTCTGTAAGAGTCAAGATTGCCCGCCAAATATATTGAAAGCAGTGAGACTGAAAATTTTCATATATCTAATTGGTTACCTAAAAACATGCAAAACATACAAAACAAGCTAACACGTCAATTGTAGCAGCTGGTTTATTTCTCCCACAAACATTGAAAAGGAAGGCTGATCAATTATTGTCGTTGTAACTTAGGCTCCTAGAATGAAAACTATTTTCTGCTGCTAGTAACTATTACACAGACAACAAAACACAATAATACTTCATTCTTTTTATTGATAAATAATTGCGTCAGTTCCGTCTTTATTATATAAATATACAAGTTTAAAGTACAAAGCATCTAGTACGAACAGGGTCTGCAAGTACCTGCAGGCGGTTTAGGACTTGCATGGCGAAGGCTTTTCATACGATGTTGATGAGAGAGGTTCAACGATAGTTGTTGCAGTCGCTGCGGTCGCCCTTGTTCGCATCCCGATTGTCTGTGGGGTATCATTCTTAATTTCCAGTACTGTAGTAAGCTCATGGAGATGTCGAAGGAGGGCGCTTTCTTGTGCGGCCTTCACAACATGTAGTGGGATTCTGTCACTGCCTCGTGTTTTTGGCCTTTCCGAGCTCGCCGATGGTGGGGCGCGAGTCCAGTTCTTCAATAGTGGAAAGTGGGGTGGTGTTCTCCATAGCTTTCTCTCTAGAGTTCAACTCACCGTGGTGCTCATCCTATCTCTATCTGTTCGCTATGGTCCTGGATGATGTCGCAGGAGATGAACTTGCGGGGTGCGGCTTTGGTGACACTAGGTCCAAATGCTTCTTCAGCCCCACATACATGGCACGGATGTTTCCACCGTCTGCAGAGATCTGGATGTCACAGCAAAGATTCAGCCAGTAGTTGTTGGAGCACCTCCGGGCGATCCTCTTAGCATTGTTACGGGCTTCTCTGTAGGTGGCCGGTGTTTTCTCGCAGGGCTTCCTCTTGTAGAAGCGCAGCACCCTTTGCGGCTAAGGCAGGTTCCATCACTTCGACCCCGGTTTCGAACCAGTTCTCGTTCTTCCTGGCACTCTTGCCGAAGGTGTCTGAGGTGGTCTGGTATATGGCATCACAGAAAAAGTCCCAGTAATGTGTCTGTGGGCCAGGGTCTTGTCAATGGCCTCGGCAAAGCGTTTGCGCAGCTCAGTCTTTGTGGTTCTGACCGCTTCTATGCGAGGCCGGCTCTTCTGCTTGGAGCGATGGATCCGTCTGGGTCAGAGACGCAACATGTTGCCGACCAGGTAGTGATCGGTGTTGTAGTCGGCACTATGGTAACTGTGCATGAGGAGCAAGCGGTTCAGCATGGGTCTTCTAATATTGACGAGGTCCAGCTGGTGTCAATTCTGGGATGTGGCCAAAATACTGTGTGGTAGGGCTTGGTGGAGTAGAAGGTGTTGGTTATGGCAAGGTCATGGAAAGAGCAGAGCTCAAGTAGCCGCTGTCCTTTCTCGTTGAGCTTACCAACGCCAAATTTTCTGATGCAACGTGGCCAGGAGGTGGGGATCACGCCAACTCGGACCTTTAAGTCTCCAATCAGGAACAGGTTTTTCTTGAGCTCCTAATAGAATGTATCTTTAGCATCGGCTGTGGTAGTGAGGCGGAGTGAAATGATGTGCTCGATTCCTTGTTAAAGAGGTTCTATTAATAACAGGTGGGAGTTGCAAACTGCGAAGCCAACCCCTTAGAGTCAGCGCTCATCGGACTCTAGACCTTGCCAGAAGAACGTGTAATCCCTTTCCTTGAGACTTTCACCGAAATCGAGACCTGTCTCCTGGAGGGCGGCGATGCCGATGTTCCGCTTGGCCAGCTCAAGGTCGATTATGGCGGTTTTCCAGGCGTCGTCTACTTGCTGTAGGTCGTCAGAGAGGCCAGGACACATTGTTCTGACGTTTTAGCTTGTCAGCCGTACGGCTGGCGGTTTCTTTTTCTTTCGGTGTTCGCCCGGTGCTCAATTTTACAACAAACCTGTCGATTTTGTCTAGGCTTCATTCACCCGATGAAGCAAGCAAGTTGCGTTGATATAGTATTTTTTTTTCGGGTGCTGCCCAAGTTGAGGCGGGTGGTAACTTCCCAATGAAGTTAGAGGACTCCTCGTACCATCGACAGCATGCCCTAACGCCCGGCACTACATAGAACGAGCCTGGGCTTATCACTGGTGCCTGCTGCTCCCCGTCTTAAGTCTACCCTGCGACAGCGAAGCTGGATTGACCTCTACAAGTGCAGGCCAGGGCGAGTGGTATGGACATCCTAGAGTTCCAAGAGTCAGGATTACCTTCTCGGCGTTACTGGCAGAGTTCGGCGGAAAGGGAAGCTGATACAGCCGGTGCCAACGCATCCGCAGGAGGTGCCAGAAGGCTTCGGAAAACTGAGCCAAATCTCTGTACCGGATTTTCTATCTTGGATTATTCCTACAGCCTTTGAACAGCCAAGGCCGACCTGCACTGATGCAGGAAACTCGGGGAAACAATAGTTTGTTTAAAATCATGTCATTATCATGTTGAATCGTCGCACGTCAATCGCCATTGGGTGAACACTTTTCTTGTCTTTTATTTACAATACTACATCGACAATAAAACGCATATAAACACAAATGTATATCCTCTTGTTAAATAGATACAATTAATTTATCTTCGTGTTTTATCGATACATTTGTGTTATCATTTCGACAGACAAGGCACATGGTAAATTTCACATGTGCATACGGCTTTGATAATCATAGGAAATTGCTTGGTTCAGTAAATGTTTTCTGTACCAGACGATAATTTTTAAAATTGATATAGCCTTCAATCCGATTTCTACAGTGATATGAGCCAGCAAAATCGATCAACTAAGCATCAGATATGCTTTTCTGCAGACTGTTGAACAGCAGTTGTAGTGCTTCATTGCCCATGTTATTGTTGAATCTGTCTTTCCTGACTGAATAAGAACAGGTATGTACATGACATAAATTTAGTAAAGCTTCTTGTCTTCTTTATATGAAGAGAAACGTAGAGATTATTACGTTGTTACGTTAACATTCCTGCAACGACCTAATTGTACAGTTAGTCATTGTGTAGTGTACACCTTTTTGTCACATAGGTACATGGCAAAAGCAGTTTTGTCACCGCCGAAAAGAAAGTACACATACGTTCAGTTTAATAATGTCCATACATCATAATATTCTTATGTTCATATACACATTCTTTTTAAGGATCTTTATAGTGTTATTTCTATGTTCATGATGCCTTAAAAATCCGTTGTCATATCTGTACATATAAGCGTATTAAATAATGGGAAATATGGACGTTACTGTCTTCGGATACGCTTTTGAGTTGCATGCAGAACATTGGTAATATGTGTGGTAGAAACTTTATATGATGTGGTATTAACGTCAATAGGTTCAGTGCATGTTGCATGGCAGTAGTTTGCCTATATGTTGTACACATTTTACAATATGCAGTGCAGGCTTAGGTTTATTCTATAGAAAATGAAAATGGTCCTGTGGTTTTCTTTTGAAATGCATGCAGTACATTGTTTTGTTTATATGTTAAAAACTTTATATGATGTGGTACATGTCTCATTATGCTCAATGCATGTTTCATTCTATGTGACTATTTTTTTCTGTATTTTGTGTACCGATGCTATAATTTGTTGTTTCCTTTTTAATAAATGTGATGGAAAATTAATTATGTCATGTCCTTGTCAAGTGATGGAACATAAAAACAACGTGTGATGCAAACTAAGTAATGAAAAGTACATTCACTAATATATTATAACACGAAATATTATCTTATATGGTGGTTTGCAGTCTATATTTAGTCGAGAATGTCATTAATGCGGTCACTCAAATTACATAATTTAAAACGTAACAACAAACCTATTTGATTAGGCGGGTAACTTAACCGAGTTTCTACATACATGTACGAGGTGTAACTGATACGATATGCGGTGGGATTTTAATGTGACGATGGTTCTTTTTCGGAACATTCGGGAAAATTACGTCATTAAATGCACGGGGTTGAAAATTTTAACTTCTACACCGCCCAATATATATATCAATGCAGCGCTTGTCCTATTCATATCACGTGATCAGCATGTCTGGTCTTAGTTTGAAGGCCGCGCTGGAGCAATTAGAAATTGGCTTGGGAACACTTCATCAAAGGGTCCAAGATAACAAAAATAAATGAATCTATAATTCGCTGGAATGCGACGTCTATACATGGAATAATCACTGAAATTTGCACATGGGGAAAGTTTGTTTTGCAATGGAGTTATTTTAATTTATTCATCTACATAAATATGAATAAAGAAAAGGTAGGATATCACCTTTAATTAAGTATACAAATTGTATGTCACATAAACGTTTTTACAAAAATTTTAGGTAACATCGAGCTTGGTACATGTAACTTGGTAGTAAGTTTCATTGGGGACCGCATCCGGGTGCGGCGGGCATTAGACTCAGAGGGTCCTAGCTCTAGCACGAGCCCCATTGCCGCCAATGTAGGAAGGAAGCAAACAACAGCCATGTTATATGTTGATGCGCAAAAAAACAGTACCATGACCTTAATTCACAACACCATATATGTAAACCACGACACAGTTTCTGAAAACCACAGAACCATATATCCAAAACACAGCATTATATACAAAAAACACAGCTTCATGTATCAAAGCCACAACGCCATATACGAAACCAATGCACCATACATGAAGACCACGCTACCGTTTATCAAAAACACATCACCGTATAGATGTATGAAACAATGTCACTAATTTTCAAATCCACAACATTATAAACCAAAAAAAAAAACAAAAAAAAAAAAAAAACAACAACACCAAAACAAAACAACATCATTTATGAAACCGCAACAACATATCTTAAATCCACAACTGTATCGACAAAGCTACATAGAAAAATATAAAAAAACGCAGCAACATTCATCAAATTAACATGGATCAAAAGCACAACGTCATATTTCATACCGTCTGCACTCTCTGAACATGCGCTGCATAGAATAACACGTGACCAGCGTATACAGAAACCTTTACCACATAGAATGCAACGTGCACGGAATATAATGACGTATGAACCGCATTAAATAAAGTTTCTACCACACATATCTAGAAATGCACTGCATGTAACTCAAACGCTTATCCGAAGACAGTAACGGCGTTACATACGGAAATATGCAATAAAAGGCATGCCCTTGAAATATTAGTGAAATCCAAGTGGCAGCTTTATACTATTAGTGTGCTGCTTCCCTATTCGTATCAAATATTTCAAAGAAATATACTAGTAATATAACTATGCATCAATGCAACAAGCATGAAGGGCAATATTCGTTTCTAGTATTTTTTAAAAAATGTATTATAAAGAAAGTAAAATGATTTGCTTCTGAGGGCTATTATAATGCCGGCTCAAAAATCACTATGGTCCTACGGCTTGGGTGACAGTATATATTTTTGACAGGTACCAGATTACATGTTTACAAAGAATTCTATTCAATCCGGGGCTGATGAGATGATAGACAGTGTTCTTCACTGATCGGACTTTTATCCCAAGCACGTCATTGTGCCTATCAGGAAAGTCGGTTCAATTGGAAAACTTGCAACCATTTTGCAGCCATCTGTACGTGTCCTTTAAACCAACAAATTAATTTTTCCACAAACAATATCAATTTAGTCTGGTCTGTGAAAATATTATTTTTATAGAAATAAATATTAGTCTTCCTCTTGTTTATATAATCTTGGGATTTTTCTTTTCTTAAAATGAACCTCAGCCGGCAGATAAGTAAGAATTCTCGAACTCCAGAGCTTAATAATCCGAACCTTTAAAAAAATGTGTTGACAAATACGACACTACTGTATATTATTTTTAGTAAAACTGACTAATGCGCCAATAACATATCTACCAGACTTAAAAATAAGAATGCCAATCGATGTTCTTTAAGTTGATAGAAAAAGAAGGCAATTTATATAATAAAATATGTAGGTGGGTTAAAATGATGGACTTGGAAACCTTAATAATAAGTTTAACAATCACATGGCTTAAACTGTTTTGCATGTTATCAAGATTTACCGACTAGTAACAACCGCTTGTGTATTATATAAAGAAGCTCTAAAATACAGATCTAGTTATAAAACAGGAATTTCAGTAAACAAACAACATGTGTTTGGAAAAAAATTCGTTTATGAAATAATTCTGAACGGAATCAGACCAGATAAAGGACCATGTGCTTGGTACCTTTTTACATTTTGATACAATATTTTGGGAGATATGTCACAGTTTACGTTACCTGACTTATTGATCGACATCCATTATTCGTACGCTTAATGTAAACACAAATGTTAACGTAATAAGCATATATATATAGAGAGAAATAATATAAATATATAAATACATAATTATAAGTTTATATATAGTAGTTTAAAGATACATTACTACTACTGCTACATGTACTGCAACTACTTCTTCAACAACTACTTCTACTATTGCCACTACTACTACTACTACATGCATGTAATCTATGTTGTCATTTAATTCATCCTATAAGGATTGTTGCGTGTATTTCCTTTGATGGACATTGGACTTTGGTTCTTTAATTCCATCTACACATGAACAGGATGCTACAACCATTTATTCGTCTCTGGTCATGTTTGTTCATGATTTAGAAAGTTTGATTTATTTATAGTCAACTATGTTTGTGTATTTTTTCAAATCGAAATAATACCATATTCTTTTCTAAACACTATGTGGACATTTTTTTTTCAATGGCGTCACTACTTTTGTCATAACTTATAGAACATATCAGCGCTTGCACTTTTTGTATTCAAATATATCGTTTTTCTTTTCTTTGCTTGCATTTGAGAAACTCGTCAGAAAGTGCGAGGTTAGAGCTCTGTAAAACCGGTTTAAGCACCCCAGTCGGTTCATATTGCCGACTGACCGTTTCAAGGCGGTAACTGTCGGGTTTGCTCTTTTAGTCAAATGACTCATCACAAATTTGTTCTTACTTTTCGCTTGGCTTGCATGTGAAATACCTTTGTTCTGTGCCTCTTACGAGTTTGGTATATGCAATGCTCATAGGACTTCGTCATATATTCTTACTACTACTTCTACAACAACATCATCATCAACAACAACTACTACTACTACTACTACTACTACTACTACTACTTCTACTACACCTGCTACTACTACTACTACAACTACTACTACTACTACTACTACTACCACTACTACTACTACTACTACTACTACTACTACTACTTCTACTACTCCTGCTACTACTACTACTACTACTACTACTACTACTACTACTACTACTACTACTACTACTACTACTACTACTACTACTTCTACTACTCCTGCTACTACTACTACTTCTACTACTACTACTACTACTACTACTACTACTACTACTACTACTACTACTACTACAATTACCACAACGACTAATACATACTATTTTATATTATTTCTTTTAAATTTCTGTTAAAGATGCATGTGATTGAAAACGTTTCTTATACCTTTATAAACCACACATATAATTTTTTGTCGTGCCACATTTTGAACACATGATAACTATGTTGTCTTGTCAATGAAAAGCTGTACTATTTATTTCCCTTGTATGGGTTTCCTGCTAATATCACCTTATTAAAATGTTCCAATTTACATGTAGTTGGATTATATCACTTGTTATCTTAATAACAGTGTGTGTTTCCATATGATTTGGTTTATTCTTCATACATGTTTTGTTATGTTTTTTTTTGTTGTTGTTGTTTTGTTTTGTTTTTACTTTACGCAAATTAGGTTATTTCATTTCACGTGTTCGATCGCATCTGATATATCGGGATATAGCGGCAGATAAGTGCTGACTTCCTGACGACTGGTGCGGTAAGAGTTGTGCCTCCTTAACGTTTCTTGTTACTTAGAAACCAAGTTCATTCCTCTTGATATATTCACCATGGCCGATGGAAGCGATTGGCCTTCTGTCAATCGAATATGTCATAGTTGTTTCTATCCATGCCGTTACATGTATAAGGGATTAAAAAAGTCGTTGATGCGAAGGATCTAAGGCGATGCAAAGTCTGGAACAGTTATACTAGTTAAAGCAAAATGGGCCCAAGTAATACAGACTTATTTGAAAAGTTATGTGTTCAACGCAAGAAAAAGTACATGTATAAAGGTTTCCAGCATTGTTACAATTAACTTCAATACTTAAATGTACAGGCAAAAAATGCACATGCGCAGTAGCCTCACATTACACGATTATAATTATTTTTGTAGTTTTTTCTGGAACATAGCATTTTTTTTTCATATGCAGTACCTGATTTTTTTTCAAAGTTGTTAATATGCGCTACTGTTGTTTGTAAATACACAATAATCTGAAATTAAAAATACAACTGTCAAGTGAAGATTGTATGTCATTTAATTTAGGACCAAAATAAAACAAAATATCAAAGTAAATTATTATGTAAACAATATCTTAATAATATATTAGATGAATGTTGTTGTTTAGAAAATCCGGCTGTAAGGAAATAACAGTTCGTCTGAACATATTCTGTTTGTGCAAAATGTTTGATCTATTTTTAGATTTAAGCAGACTTCAGAAATATTTTATATATTTTGGGCGTATCTTTAAATGTTACATAAAAATTGCCTCTAAAGTCAGATTTTACCAGAACAAGCTGTTCTTGCTATGGACTTTTTTTGCTAATAGATAATCTTAATTTGTTAACATGCAGTTGCAGCATCGAAGGACGTACCGAATTACGCACTTTTTGTAATTAAGGTTGTACATAGTCTCCATGTACATCAATGCTAAATGTTTAGAAATCTTTATAACAAAAAGAAATAAACCAAAAAATCTCGTTTGCTGCCTTATTTGCACGAAGGTTAAGGACAAAAACAAAAAGCAATATAAATACATATTAAAGTAGAACGCCGTTTACCAAATAAGGATCTGTATTTTACAAGTGTTAGAAAGTCCGCAAATCATCTTACCCCATGATCAAAATTCAGTGATCATTCCATATACATGCGTCGCCAATAATAAACCATTTTGCTGCATGTCACTGCGAACAGATTAATAAGAGAGGTATATATTCTTACTGATAAATACAGCGGTCTATAAGAAATAAATCGTAAATAAATGTGTCTACAACAGATTTTCACAAGCAACAGCTCATAAAACTCTCTGACCACGTCATCAACTAGTAACTTGGAAAATGCAAAATTACAAGCACTTCCTATATCAATTACACGGCAAATTGTTTGCGCGTTTCCTGTTACTGAATTTTAATCGTATTTGTGATTCTCAACAGGTAATCACCTGGCGACATCTGTTAATTAAGCAGATTGCGTATGTTGATTACACACACTCACGAAGACTTCATATAATAGAGTCGGCGAGATATGTATTCTAAAAAGCGTTTAATAATTGTCTTTAAATAACAGAATAATATAGAAGTCCTCGGTTGCAGGCATATACACCAGACTACTAGTGTTAATGTTAATGTATAAGTAAAAAGAACTCATTGTCATTGGCAACTTTAATACATGGTGATCTGCAATATACATGTACCTAATGGGGGGGGGGGGGGGGGGGGGGTAGAATTTACTACATATAACAGTCTAACACATTCTAGCGCAGCGACTTCTAAATGATCGCAGTGGGAATTGAGAAAACACTTTTCGCATTTAAATTATATCGGCGTAACAGTACCTAAGCAAATTTCATTAAGACTAAGACAGTCAACACTATGGAAATACCATGACAATGCTTTAGGACCTATATGTTTGTTTGTTGAAAAAACACTTCGACAAAATATTCTTGTGAGGACGTTGAAAAACTGAATTGCCTATGCAGTTGGGTAACAATAACGATTTGCATTGCTCAATGCGCCGACGATAATTACTTGATTTTCTATATTTGTGAAATAGAGTAAATAAAAATGTACATATTACGTCCTATTCAAAAAAGTAATTGCAAAAAAGTAATTAAAAACGATACAAGTCTATAAAAATAAATTAAAAAGTAACGTATTAAATGACAATTCGCAATAATTTCTCCCCTATCCGACCTATTAAATCCCTCTGCATTTTGGTCTTCCTATTTAGATGGGAACTCGAACAGACATTTTAAAGAGATGTTAAAAAGAAAACTGAAATCAGCAACCTTACTTGCTCGTTTACACTCGGAAAATAAAAGATAATTGTAAAGTTTTGAAGCTCCTTCTTCATTATCACTCTCCCAATAGATGACTTTAAATGCCGCTTAATTACCACCGAAAGAAGCCTTTGCAAGACATAATTACACAAAGTTAATAAGTTATTTTAGAGAAGACATTTTTTGTGAAACTCAGCAACATCTTCTATGCATACTGTAACTTAATTTTATTAGTATAACAACGCTTTTGAACATCAAACATACTGTAGCACATTGTTCAAGCAAAAAATGGAATCAATGATTGAATAGTCAACACCATTGTCTTGATGTATTTTAAACGAGCAATAATAGTTATGTATGTGATGTTTGTTAGCTGCATTGTCCTAATTAGAGCTTTAAATGCGGAATTTCTTTTGATGTTTGCATGTAAGCCAAGCTAATTGTTTTAACCGCCGGTAATGGTATATAAATGGTATATAAGCATATTATAGAATATGTTCTATTATTTATGTTTTCGCCAGACAAAAGGTTCGTAAATATTTGTATCCATATTTTAATGAATGAAATTTCTATTCTATGATTGATTTCCTTACTGCAGCAATTCACTGTCAGCACAATGAATAACGTATAATGGAAAAGGACCTAAAAAAATAACACCAAGGACGGGTACACACGTCATGCATTTGCATATATGTTTTGACCCAAGCATTCAAAATTAGATGAACGAAGATTGTGTGTACAGCCTTTTTTCAATGTGCATGTCAGCTCAAGTTATGCACGCTTTTGCGATAGAAACATTTCTGTCACTGAATGTTTCCTTTATAGGAGTTACAAACTTATCAACAGCCAGTGGTCGCCTGCTGCAGGTCAGAACAAAAAATGGTGCAAGGTTTATACCCAGTCATTATTCAAGCAAACAAAAAGGATATTGCATTTTCTTTCTTAAAACATTTGAGTACAGTATATGTGGAGATGTGAAGTTTTTACACAGTGTACACACGTGACGACATGCGTGAAACAAATCTTATGTGAATAAATCATAGCGTATGCACCAATTTGCATGATGAACACTTTGCATAAGGTAGCTCTAGGGTACATCTGTTTACTGTGTTATATGAACTAAAACTGTGAGAAAACTAGGATTCACAAATATCGGGTATTATGACCCGACTTTTATTAAAACGACAGTAAGATGTTTATGAAATAAATTTCTAAGACTTAAGTCATTTAATATATCACAGTTAAACATCACTTATTTTTATAAGATACTGGACATGGTCAAAACGATAGCTGCCATTTAATGTTAAATATTATATATTATATGTAGGAAAAACGTAAAATGAGTTAGGGTAGTTTTCCTGTCGTTCCAAAGATAGTGATAATGTATTTGTCTGACCGTGTATGCACATATGGTATCCTAATCGGGCTCAAGTGTTATGGAATGTTTCAATAGTACCGTGTTTTGCGTATTATCGCCCCCTTAGATTATATCAAAGAGGACAAAAAATGTGTAAACTCTTTAATGGACTTAATGATACAAAATTGATTCATGGTTCAGAAAGATAAGAGGCGTTTAGTACATCAGGGAACTATAAGCTGGACACCACTAGTTTTATTTAGCTAAACTTGTCGCTAACGCTTATTCACTGTACATTTGCTAACAGCCACTTGAAGTTGTCGTGACGAAGTGTTATGACAAGCTTACGAGGGATGTGAAGAGAGCGAGGTGTGTAGAAAGTCTTGTTAAATAGCTTCACATAAAATGTTTCACTGCAGAATATCAACTGATATCTCCAGACGCTTCCTGCAAAATGCCGATAAATAAAACAACAGAAATCTTTCTTTTTATACCTTGTACAAATACGAATTTAATCAATACGTTCATTATTATTGCTGTAATAGTATGACAATAGTAAAAATAACAGAAGCAGGGTGCATTGCAAAATATCGATCGATATTCTTGGAGACAGGCCTCCGAATCGAAATACGATTTTCTTAATGGATTCCCCGCTATGGATACCCCACATGATCCGAACCTAAACAAAGTCGCTGGGTATATTCCGCAAAATGCGGTATGTCCATTAGGGTCTGCTCGGTCAACGTTATATCAAAATAAGATATACTTATACATAAGATTCATACAGAAACCTATAAACTTTGAATAAGAATCGCTAAGACGAATCATAAAATGAGATGTTAAATATCTAATGACTGTATATGTGTCTTGGCACAACCTTCAGAATGAATTAAACAGATTCAGCGTACGTATGGTAGATGCAGTTGGTTTTCACATTGTACTAATATTAACAGTTTTTAACTTTTTAATATGCCTAGTCTTCAACTGTTTGTCCCTACTATGTAGAGTAAACAATGAGCGTTGGCGACATTAAAAGCTGGTACAAGTCTGAAAATTGTAACATGTAAGTGGATTATTAAATTTTCTTCTTGCAATATCATGAAAGATGTGCATATATTGTTTCAAGAATAAAATATATATAGCACTTAAACTTGACATGTAATTCATGGTGTTGTTGCGTGCAGCTTTATTTGACAAGCAGAATTCTTGAGCACCTTTCCCTATTGAAATACCTTTTTACACTAACAGTCTTTAGTATTGATCCGGGAAATTATCTCATATTTACTTTTAGTCCAATATTGTTTTGGCATCAGCACCTAGTTCACCAGCATAGCACTTCAAAACAACAAATATCATTCCTACAAGATATAGTTTATTACCTCACTATATGCCTATAAAACTAGCCTTACTGTAATAAGGTTTTTATTGTCTGGGGGCATTGGCGGACTCATTATGTTAAAGGAACAGTTCTAACATTAACAGATGTAGATTGTAGGAAAACTATGAAAGCAGCTTTATAAAATAAGATATCTGATTTAGTATGTTATAAAGGTGCCAATATTGTAAAGGAAGACGTTTGTGTTACTAATGACACAAACGTAAAACCAGGACTGGCTAATTCACGAATCTTTCCAGACTGAATTAAAGTTTATATCTAGTCTATGCCAATGTTTCATCTGGCCCCAAACAAGCCGAGACTACGACATATATCACATACAAATTTGCGTTGACACATTAGACAGTGAAAACGTTTTGGTCTGGTGTCTGGTGTCTTAGCTAGTTAACATAGATGTTAACCATATCCTAGGAAGTGTTATTAATAATCTTCTGCCAAGGTGTTTGTCATTTAAATGACTATAACATGAATTTATAACTATTCTGGATGTAAACAACCAACGGTTCTTGGTTTAGGATAGACTGTTTTTGACAAACATATATTACTTTAACTGACTCAGACATTTATCCAGAACAAATGCATCAAACTTGAATAATACAATGTTTGCTTTAGGCCATATAAGGATTTAAACCAATTGTCAATTTTCTCATGCCTTTTTCATGCCTTATAACGTCATAACGTCGCATGCATTTATGAAAATAGATCGCCAACAAATACAAACATTAATAATACGTATATGTATTTTAGAACCTTACAAAGAGTTTTAAACCAATTTTTAATTGTTTATATTTGCAATAAAAATATAATAAATGATGTTTACTTGATAAAGGTAAGATGATCTTCCCAAAACAGATCACTTAAAATGATAGTCAGGACGAAGTCTGAACAGAAACAGTCTGTAATAAATATATATACGTGTTTCAGTCTTTAATGTCTGGCACACCTGTATTTCCATGTCTGCTTATTTAAATTGGAATCGGCGAATGCGAAAATATTACTCAATTACTAATAATAATAAGAGATATGCTAAGGAACACATATGTTTTACATTATTATACTGTGTATTAAGAGTTGTTTTCTCTAACAATAGAACATATAAAACAGAAATGTCCACATCATATCTCGAAATAGGTGTACACTGTAAAATGGAAAATGCATTTCCTTAACTGGGTGTATAGCACGTTCTCTGATACCATTTAACCCTTTATGCTCTGTAGTTGATATGAATTTTAATGTTTTGATTGCATTGATTAATGAAAAATTGTTTTATGTGAAATCCTATTTATGTTAAAGAAAATGAATTATTGAGAAGTTGAACAAATTTCGGGGTGCCAGACAAAATATAAACCGTTTAAAATACAGGTAGCTGTATACCGTTTTCAAAAGTATAATGTATCTTCTATATAATTTAATACGATATAATTGTTGCCTTTTAACTACTATATAAATTCTTACGAAGATAAAACATGCATTAGAACAATGAGCCGAACATATAGTATGTGGAAATGATAAACAAAAACAACAATAATGATAATAATAATAATAATAATAATAATAATAATAATAATAATAATAATAATAATAATAATAAAAATAAAAATAAAATAATAATAATAATAATAATAATAATAATAATAAATAACAATAATAATAATAATAATAAGTTCTGGCAATATATTCCTTAAAATCCAATTGCAATATAAAGTGGTTGTATTTCTTATCAGTCAAAGGTACTTAAAAGCCGAGTATCGAATTTGAGTTCTCTGGATAATTCAGTACGGGAAAATAGTATTAGTATGCGGCGGAAAGATACATGACTTCAATGACATCATTATTCGAAGACAAGTATGACAAGCTCAAAAATGTAAGTCAATATATGTTATTGATTATGGCTGCTTTTCTGGAAAAAATGTCATACTTATTCCAGATATGTTAACATTTCTTCAATAATGCAAATGACCCAGACACTTACATCTTAATATGTGACAGTGGCACTTGAAATGTGCTTAAATACATGTCACGGAAATAAAACAAATGCAAATGTTTCTTACTTTAAAAAACGTAAAGGAGGATCTTCGTTAATACGTATACGTCAATTTTCTTTTCTTGACTTTATTCACAAATTGTCCCCATTGTCACTTAAACGTAGTGAAATGAATAGACGAGCTGTAAGATTTGTGTGTTTGTGTGTGTGTGTTTTAATTTCACTTTAATCTCCTTTATATATTTGCTGTTCAAAATGTTACTAGAATTTACTAGTAATACATTAATGTGTTTTGTTTTTCAACATATTACTTTTTTACAGTCTCATTTGGAAGCTTATTTGTATTATATTGGCCTTATTACAATATTATTTCATAAGTAGCCAGGATTTTCACAATTCCGAGATATGATTGATAAGTGTAAAGGGAGAGACGTAGTTATGATATTTGTCTACTTGCTATAAGGCATTTGATAGATTTTTTTTTATTTTAGGACGTGAGAACATAACATAACTCCCAATTTCAAAATCTATTATTCTTTCAAATTCATAAAATTGTTGTCATTGCAATCAGCAGCGTTTGTATCGCTAAATACAATTTACTTCATAATCGGTGCGTTGCATTGACTTCAAATCCTATTGTTGCCTTGTGGTCGTTATTGTAATGACTTAAGGTAAAAGTTTACAACTTGTGCTTATTGCTAAGATACGTAAGCCTAAATTATTAATGTTGCATAAGTGTAAGTAACTTGGTTGTTTACGCTACAAACGTTATTTTATGGAATATTTATTAATGATTCATTTATACCTACTGATTAAATTTTGTGTTCCAGATAAATTTTATATTCTAACGTTTAAACGCTGATTATAAGGAACTGAATGCATACCGTTTTATTTTGTCCGACCAAAAATGCTATCCTTTATGCTTGTAGACAGTTTTATGTTAGACTGTTATTATTATCACAAAAGTAGGCGTTGTGTCATTTCTAAACGAGTCTTGTGCCATTAGATTCTTTTAATATGTAATGTGGTTTATGTGCAAAAATGTTAATGTTTAAATCGCAACAATTTAAAGGAGCATATCTATCTATCTATCTATCTATCTATCTATCTATCTATCTATCTATCTATCTATCTATCTATCTATCTATCTATCTGTCTATCTGTCTATCTATCTGTCTGTCTGTCTGTCTGTCTGTCTGTCAGTCTGTCTGTCTGTCTGTCTGTCTGTCTGTCTGTCTGTTTGTCTATCTATCTATCTATTCATCTATCTATCTATCTATCTATCTATCTATCTATCTATCTATCTATCTATCTATCTATCTATCTATCTATCTATCTATCCATCCATCCATCCATCCATCCATCCATCCATCTATCCATCTATCTATCTATATATCTATCTGTCTATCTGTCTGTCTGTCTGTCTGTATGTCTGTCTGTCTGTATGTATGTATGTATGTCTGCCTGCCTATCTGCCTGCCTGTCTGTTTGTCTGTTTGTCCATCTGCCTGCCTGTCTGACTGCTTGTCTGTCTGTCTGTAAATAGCTAAATAATATTATAGAATAAAATGAATTCTTTACTTAAAGTTGGTATCCGACAGTTTGGACCAAAACTATTTTCATTTAACATCTAAGCCAACCCTTGTTATCTGAATAGATTTCGTAAAATACTTCTTATTAAAGGCGAGCTTTATGCACAGCCAGATTTACTGAGTATAATGAGGAGTACAATTTTTTGGGTTCAGGATTTACAAAACATGTATATTCATTTAAAAAAAAGAACTGCAAGTGAGTTTGTTATCTTAAAGTTTATTTCATAGTCTATAAAGACATTTTATGTTAAAAAAACATCCGAAAATGTGATCCTTACAATAAGAGAATTTGAAGCAGCAATGCAAAGTACAACTCAATTCTTTTTCATAACTAGACACTTTTCTGTGTTTACAAATATCAGACAAGTTTTCAATTAAAGTGCAGAGTGTGTGATTGACACAAAACACAGTTTTATATGGAAAGAAATAACACTATAAGTGTTTTGTAGACAAAGCATAAACAGAATTTACAAACCGGTTTTGAACCCACGGATTTATTATTATCTTAAACTCCGGCATAAACGTTTCTTTATTTACCAATAGGGAAACAGGGAAACTCCAATTAGTAGTAATATCTTATTAACGAATCGTCTTTTGCTACTGTTTTTCTCTTAGAAGCCGAATCGAAATTTTGTTAGATCGTCAAAATTTATCCGAAATATTTACATGTAACATATTTACCTAACCCAAAATGTTAAAGCTTAATTCTTCAAGTCTCTTTTGCATTTAGTGTCCGATTAAATAAAAATGTCGATATGCTCTCCATATCAAATATATAAGTAACTATTTTTTTCAAATGTATGTGTTTTTGTGTATGCTTTTGAATTTACGACAAAACGGATTTATTTTTATTGTTTTGCAGTTTACCTCAGTATTACGTATTTATATTATTCGTTATAAAAAGACAACACAATAAAAATGGTACTTGAGCAATCAAACTAACATAGCTTTAAAACAATCTGCATTTTAATGCCTCTTCAAATGAAGGTGCTCCATTAGATTTACACTACCATATGGAAATTTGATTTATTTTAGACGGAAATGACAGAAGACTATCCTCCGTTTGGTTTTTATCATATTTTAAACATATTACAAACTCAAAGGAATTTCTTTCTTAAACTATCTGTACTGACAGTTGTCACTGGCGATAAACAAAAATAATTTGAAAAATATTTTCAGATAAAGAATAGATGTATCAGCATATTGTTGACATTGTTAATCATGTTCTTTTTTTACTTTATTTGCAAACAAAACGTTTAAAACTGCTTTCTGTCACAAGCACAGCATGTTCAGTTTCGCCATATGTTTTTCTTATACAAATAGTGCACCCCCAACACTCCATAACAAGTTATAATACCACTAAGTATTTTGCTGACTAAGCCGGTGGCATATTTTCATTCGATTTTAAATGAAAGAAAATAGAATTTAATAGCAAAGGCCAAACATAAAAGAAAAGGCAGATACATAACACGGTCATAAGGAAGATGAACATGACACTAATGACAAAAGGATTTCTAAGAATACGTATTTTATAGGAAACAGTTTAGAAAGCATTGACATATTAAAGACAACTGTATGCGTTCATTACATTGGATTATAATCTTGTGTATCTGATTCACATAGTGCGGATTCATTCTCAGCAGTATTTTATGTTTTTGTTTTCAAATCCGTCAGTTGATTCATGCTTATTGGCATTGAAGAATGACACTGTTTGTGATATGTGCAACAAGGAAAGAACAGGAAAGAATTATAAAACGTTTCTGACGTTGTTATTAAAAAATCATTAATTGGAAGTAAAACGGTATTTAACAAAAGGCAAAATGAATGCATCCAGGATTGAGGTATTAATAGAAGATGCCACAAAAGAAAAATAATATGCGTTTACAATGTTATGTGTAATTTAACCATATTTTATCCAAAATCTGTTGTATGATGGATTTAATGTTTGCATGAGTTTGAATTTGCGCTAATATATTTCAGTGTTAAATGCTGTTGATATTTTCGCATTCTCATATAATAACATTCGAAAACATCATATATATAAATCTATCTATCTATCTATCTATCTATCTATCTATCTATCTATCTATCTATCTATCTATCTATCTATCTATCTGTCTGTCTGTCTGTCTGTCTGTCTGTCTGTCTGTCTGTCTGTCTCTGTCTCTGTCTCTGTCTCTGTCTCTCTCTCTCTCTCTCTCTCTCTCTCTCTCTCTCTCTCTCTCTCTGCAATTTGTCACCGACGTGGTCATTTCGTCGTGTTTCAATGTATATCACCAGCATAGGTTTGCTAAATCACTTTAAGAGAAATGAATGCAATAAAGTGCATAAGATGTTTTGGGTGTTAAAGCAAACAAGTTTGAAAAAAATAGATGAAACACAACGAAGATGTGTGTTGATCTAATCTTAATCCCATGTACATGTCACGTTGACCTGCACTCTAACACCGGATCAAAATGAGTCGTGAGCGTGACCAATAGATTTTCCAGTGGCTTGTATAAACGCATACCAGTTACAACGTAATAGCAATGTTTGCATATGTACCTTCTTCTGAAATTCTTTCGCCTTTTACTATATTTATTTATCACAAACCTAAACCCTGCCTTTGGTGTGTTTCGTTAATTATTGAAAGACACAGAAATATTACTAATTTTTTCAACTTTTAAACATGATAATGTTTTTGTATAGAATGTCTTAGTTACTACTGTATCAAACCTAAAAAACATCATATTCTAACACAATTTCAATTTGGATAATGTAGAAAAAGAACAAAGTTATTATTTTCTAATCTTAACCTACTTTAAAAATTTAGTTAAAATGGACGAGGATAAACTGAGACAGTACTGAAACAGTAAAAAAAACAAAAACAGAATGGTCTGGTATGTCCTTAAACCCGATGGAACTAATGTTGAAACAAAGCAATGTTATTACGAGGTATGTGCTACTGTGATTTATAATTACACACTGAACTGACATTAAGAATACAACTTATCTAAAGTGTTACTGTCAAGTGAAAGATAGTATGTCACTCAATAAAGGACAAAAAACTATGAAACACCAATTTGGAATGACTTATTGTGAATATCGACATTTTAATAGTATCCAAGATGAAAAATCATATTAGTGTAAGGAAGCAATATATACTCTGAACATATTCTGTTTTTGTAAAATGTTCGTTTGTAAAAGTCTTTGACAAGACCAAAATGTTATGTCAGGTATAGGATTTGAACTATGAACCCTCCGTTCCGAATCCATAACCTTAATCTCTTGTCCTCAAACACTTCAACCATGTTATAAATGCTTTCTTGGTGTGTTGTACATTTCTTTTGAGCAAGTATACTAATCATCAGAATCTTCAATGAGATTCTTTTGAAAACATGTCGTGACAGGGCTGAATTTGAGTGTGAAACCCTCCGATCGAGAGCACAGTAAACATAATATTTTGACCACAAACATTTCAGAGTTACTACAAAAGCATTCCTGCACGCTGGCAGCACTGGACATGTTATTGTAGATTTACCCGGACCTTACATAAATCGTTAATGTTTATTGCGAGTATCTTTAAATAGTGCATACGCATTGCATCTAAAGTCAGATTTAACCAATGAATCGTTCAGAAGCTGTTTCTGTGTAAGACAGTTTCGTTGCTAATAGACAAACTCAATTTGCAATCCGAGCATCGAAGGGCGTACCGAAAAGCACACATATATAATTTCGTAAGTTATTAAAAGTCTAGAAAGGTTAATAATATAAATAATGCAAAATCCCTCCTTTTCTTGCATCTTTAAATGCAAGTTACAGACACATACAAGTAAACACGCAAATAATACGCCGAATAGCGAATTAGGACTCGTATTTCAACAGTTTTAAAAAGTCAACAAATTTTCGAAAGTGCAAATAATTTAACTGATAATTTCATGTATACAGGCGTCACGCTCCAGGGCATCACCAATGACACCAGATATAATTTATTTAACTAGCGACCGACTTACGTCATTCGATTAGCCTTGAACTAGGATTGCCAACTAGTCTCAATGCTCAGCCTACGGTCTCAAAGTCCATATACATTCATTAGTCTCGTGAATAAATGGGAATTGGTTTAACGTATTCGGCAAAACAATAAAAGGAATAGCACAGTTGGCCGTCTTAGGCTCGAAAACTTTTAAACTTAGGCTCTTCTCGGCCCCATGGTTCGCAATATACTCGCAAATGACGTGCAAATTAGTTGCTCTAATAGTGTCATAGGTTTGCTATGATTCGTATGTAATATTTAAATATATTAAGATATCCAATCTTCTATCGCTGCACACGACAAGAAATGTATTCCAGCCGCTCGTCATTCGACATCCAGTCTCAAAACCAATACTGTCGGTAATGTCTCATTCTGTTATGCTTCTTCTAAAGGCTCAGACATGTTCAATTACATAATGCATCTGCATTTGGTTCTCATCTTTGAACAAGACGGCCAAAGCAATATCTTCAATGTAAGGCTCGATGTTATTCCAATAATGTAATGAAGAATATTGCTATTCTCAGCATTGGTCGCAATCTAAATAAACTTTATCACGATCGGTATGTTCACCAACGTTGGCGTCAAACTCTCTCTATAATAACGTTCACCTGATCAATTTTATCATTGAATCATATGGAAAAAAATAGGCTTAAAATGTAAAAAAGTGCATATTTCTTTTTTTAAATGGATGCCTTAATAAAAAGGTTAATACCAAAAGCAATTATATACCGCTGTTATTAAAATATAAATACTTATATATTAAATTAAATTAATACTTATAATACTAAATAAATAATACAATCATTTGCTATTGAAACAAGCATACATGATCTGGCCCAATCTTAATATATAAAACATGACACCAAACATTTTTAAAGAAAATGAAAGAAAAAAGGAATCTAATAATTTGTTCTTTCTTTGTCGTGTATTTCTATGTCATACGTTTATCTGTTCAATTCAATTTAAATATTGATTGGGTAATGATTTAAAAATATTACTATCATTAAAAGTATACAATGTTTGGACATCAGTTTTAAATATCACCTAAACGTAACTATGTGTTAACATGAACAAGTACTTAAAGTTATTAACCAAAGAGCAAACGATTCAAGATACAAATATTTTGAAATAGGTTGTCTTAATATTTGTTCAGAATGTAGAACGAGACTGTTCGCAAGAGCTCGTTTAAAGGTTTGAGTAAAACTATATTTTTACACTGTCATGTTCAAAGTAGCAGGAGCCAGTAGCGTAACTTTATTAACTTAATTATTAATTTAATATTTCTATACATCTTGCGATTTTAACAAAAGGTTAATCTCAAACAATTTATTACTAGACGTATTCTCTTAGCAAGTTTAAGGAAATTTAAAAAAAAATGTCTGGCTACATGTACCTTCAAAGTCTCTAAGCTCGTTCGAAAATTAATTTCAGATACATTACTACACCTAAACAGTTAATATTTTACAGCTATACATGTAAACATTTCAGTTTCATGTATTGAGTGTCTTGTCAGAACCAGAATGCACAGATGATATTGCGTATAATCCAACACAATTAATTCCTTCTCTGGCACTTGCCTTATATAGTCATAAGTAAAGTTTCCAAATTACGAACGCCATTTACGACTCATCTCATTGTACCCATGGTTCAAACTATTTTCGTATTTGATGAATCGGGAGCAACCGATATCCCTATTCTCAATAAGACAGTGTGGGTCGATGTTTTGCAAGTAAAGGAACGATGGGGTTCATGATCACGTAAAACTATTTTCCCAAGAATAATCGATTAATGTGTTAATGTTTAGACATATTTTCAAGGGATAGATATATTAGAATTAAGGATTTCACACATACATGAATGAATGATTGCACGCTAAGTAATTGATGTTGTGTTGACCAAGCGAACATGATACTTATGTAAATTGGGAATAGAAAGTCTTGCCTTAGTATAAAAAAATATTGCCTATGTTCTTGATAGAAACAAGATACTTTAAGATTAACTTTAAATTAACGTGTGCTTTTTTTACTTTACTATAAGTCAGAAACAACAATCAATCCGTGGAAAATATAAGTGCTACAAGATGAGAACAATGAATGTGTGTGATGGAGCATGCTCCTTTCTTTGGCATTTTTGTATTGACTCATCATTTAGCATAAGAAGGGTATTCAGAAGTAAACTTAATGTCTGTATGCAGGTTGATTTCAATTTTGTCCTTGAGTACTTTGTGCCATGGTATTTTACTTTAATCAAATATTTACGAATAGTTCCGCCTATACGTGGTTAGATCTAAATACCACTGCTCCAACATCAATTATATGTAATACTTAAATGATTATGGCTTACGCTGTATATTATTTAGAACGGCCATTCAGATTTGCATACCCTTACCCTACAACTAACGCCAATCCTGTTTCAAGTCTTATTGTCATCCATTATTCTCTTATCTTAATTCCGTGAGACTATTCCATATCATGGGCGGGTGATTCTTTACAATTCCTGGTCATTAGATTTTACTGTTAGCTGATAATGGCCTCATCAGTCTCCTAAAAACATTGCCTATTTATTTTACCATCAAGGAATCGAGTGGTGGATTATATATCAAACACGAAAGGAAAGGTAACCAGACGTGCATTAAGATTGATTGTTTATTGTTTACTTCTTTTGTTTATGTACGTCTCTGTTCCTCGTATTTGTATCCGAGACACATAATAAGAACAAAAAACATGCATTGTTTTTAGCCGAAACGGATTTTTAATGTATTACATATTGAATAATAAATCCCCAAAAATCTTGCAAATAAAGAATGTTATCATATTAAAAAAAACAGAAATGGTTAAGAATGTTATCATTTTAAAATAAAATTAACAGAAATGGTCAACCTGTCATGGTCAGAATAATTGTTTGCATGCTTACATGTTGTTTAGTATGTGATCTGCTTTGTTTTACTACCATCGGATGCGGAATACAGATTGCTATGAAACATCCATTGTCAACCATCTCGAACTATCATTGTCATTTTTTTGCACATAGGTGATTCTCTGGTTTGTGTAACACTGTTTCGACTGTATAAAAATGTCTATGCAAAACCTTGAATAACGTAAAGAAACGAACAGTATGTCCCATACTGACACAGGACAAGGTTACATTAAGCATTTTCAGACGTCAAATTCCATTGTTGTGCAAATAATTATCTCAGAAATCTCTGTAAGTAATTGCTGATGTTGAAAAACAATCCACCAGAACATGTTAATATTATTTATAAAAAAGGAAAAAACAACAACATTCGTTTGCTTTTCATTAAAAGTCAATGTATTACAATATCAGCGTGAGCTTTTTTATTTCCTTACTGAAGTGCAACTAAAATTCATTTGTAGAGAATGGTATATACCCATTTTCTGTTTATGTGTGCTTAATTTTAACATACTAACTACTCTATAGTTAAATAATAATAAATTCATGCATTTAATCGACATTTTGACCTTTTAGTCCTTCATTTTCATCTTCAATAGTTTCATCACCAATTTTAAATTTCGCAATTAATGTTCATTCAAGTAGTAAATCATTCTATCTAAGATTAAGACACACATTACTAGGTGTAAATCACATAGAAAAATCTGTGGCTTGTCTCCGTTCCGCAAATGCAAATGGTGTTAATGCCAACTGTTGGCTCAACGTCTGGGTTATATACCAGTTTTATTGTATATTTTCATCTTGTCTTAGTTATCGTATCCATGATGTATGTCTAGGTATGCAATGAAGCTGTATTTTGTTTTCAGCTATTTAATGAACTTGTCAAATGTATCAGATGTGTAGATTTACAATTTCCAAAACATGAACTGGGTTGACGTAACTTGGATAAGTGTTTATCAATCTAAGTGACTAAGAAATAAATTCGATGTTAAAAATATATTTTAAAATCCCACTATATGAAAGCATGTCATATAAGCTTGGTTGAACTTAGCTATATTTTGTTGAGTGTGTTACATTTGTGAACCAAACATCACTTACATATAGGCGGTTTGTCTACACTTTCCATTTGAACCAACTAGTATGTCAATTACAAATGCAGTAAAGAAAACCACTACGTACAATAGGCTGGCGTAGGACACATTTGAAAGTACTTTTTATATACCTGTTTTATCAAGTGTGGACAGTGTCGATTCCAAACATGAATATGCAGAGTTTACTCCAAAGTACTGCGATGTCCCTGTTTCGTTTTCAAGCACAACTAATATCCAACCGATTTTTTGCAGGTGTTATTTCGTAATTTAATCCTTACAAAATTTAAAACACATTAACCTGTGATTTATGTCAAGTGTTTGTGTTTCTGCTGACTATAATATTTTTAAATTCCTTATCAATATGTTATATGATATGGATGCGGTACTTGTTTACAAATACCCTAAAACCATGTCAATGCAATGTATATATACACGATACGGATTTTAATGGAATGATCGATAAGCTACAAAGAGTAGGAAAAAGCATGATTCTCATCAGAAAAGTGGTTAAAATCTCAGCAGCCATAACGATATAAGTTTAAAAAAGCAATTAACTGCAAATCAAAGAGATTGTTTAAAGGTTACACGGTTCATTTTTATTCGTTTTAAAAATGCGCTTGTCAATAATAGATGTATAAAGAAAGAAAATGGGAACATATATAAACCAAATATATGCAACGGACATGCACGATACGAAACATAAATACAAACAAAATATAACAGATCCAATCATTGAAAGGACATGCATTTACAGATACTCTTCTTCTGCAAATACCGTAAATAACCTAAAACCACGAATAATCTTTATAAGGTTAAGCAAAATAGGCTCGAATAGGTTTAAGATATATGTGATTTATCTGCAATACAGACCTTCCTAGAATATAATCAGATTACTTTCTTATCGGAAAACAAGAAGGTTTCACCAAGGTGAGAAGATATGATGATAGAAAGAGCAGCATGCTTTTCTCGCCGTATTTGGGAATTCAATTGTCGGGTTCATGCTTACATGATAGATATATAGATAGACAGATAGATAGATAGATAGATAGATAGATAGATAGATAGATAGATAGATAGATAGATAGATAGATAGATAGATAGATAGATAGATAGATAGATAGATAGTAGATAGGTAGGTAGATTGATAGATAGATAAATAGATAGATAGATAGAAAGATAGATAGATAGATAGACAGACAGACAGACAGACAGACATACGACAGACAAACAGACAGATAGATAGATAGATAGATAGATAGATAGATAGATAGATAGATAGATAGATAGATAGATAGATAGATAGATAGATAGATAGATAGATAGATAAAAAGATAGATAAATAGATAGATAGATAGATAGATAGATAGATAGATAGATAGATAGATAGATAGATAGATAGATAGATAGATAGATAGATAGATAGATAGATAGATAGATTGATCTTTTTGCACTTAATGACTTCAATACCTTTGAAATAACGTTACAGCAGTCGGGACTACTTTAACATTAAAGCCCTAATTTTAACCAATCACTGTTACTATCTTTTGTCCGTCATCGCCCCAGTCCCATCTATATAGATAAAAAGTCTAAACAGTCTTCATATGCCTTTTAAACAAGCATTTAATGTAGATATGCGATCGAGTTGTCTGAGTTTTCTATGTTGCATGTCATGTTAAAAAGTCCTCGGCGATTTAATTTAAATATTTCATAAGACTTCATTTCATTAAATTTTGATAGATTTTGTAATGTGATTTTTTATCAACTTTCTTTCTGCTTTTTATTTTAAAACTTGATCTTGTTAAGAAAGAAGTGGATACTGTACAATAGACCCAACAAGTATATGGGGATAGGCACCGAACTATCTTAGGCTGTGCCAAGAAGTGCAAAAAAAAAACCCGACTTCATATCTATAATGCAGCTTTAGGTATTTACCCCAAAAATTGGAGAAGTTTGTGTTTGTTCTTTTTCAATTAGTTCCCCAATATCTAGCTCCCGATCATGCAACCAGACGGAAGGCCCCGCGTGCTGAATTAGTTCTGTAAATGTAACCTACATCAGGGAACTAGAAGACAACAAGGAACCGTTTGATTATAATTAACCCTAATTTCTCCCTCGTTACACCTTAGATATTTTGTCGTTTGTTCTATTTCGGACGAACATGAAGCATCTCCAGTGGTATAAAGTTTAAGTAACAATTCAGTTACAAATGTTAAATGTTAGATAAATGTTGAATATGTGACTATATTTGGATAACGTTCTGGATTCTTTATTTTACGCAGTACATTATCGGCATGTTACAGGATCTTGCTTACAATGGAATGTGAAAACATTTGAAGTATTTGTATAAACAAAATATGTGATTGTCTTCTATTTTAACAAAATCTCAGGGTCCCATATCACTTTAACTGATCAATTCTTTGATATCTGTTTACACGTGTACAATTTAATTAATGATTGATTTGACTAATGTATCATTACTTTTCTTTGGCATTATGATACAATGAAAAGCTTTGTCCAGATACAACTTGTGACATATGTGAACATAATTTACTTTGATATATTACCTGTATAAAAGACAATGTCCGGATATAGTGAGACAATCCATCCCCGCTGTCACAGATAGCTATGATATTTATCAGTCAGACACTAAATGTTGCATAGGAGTCAAAGAAACAAAAAGGGACTTTACTTGAAATAATGTAGATAAAACATAGCACGTGTAGTTTTATGCCAATATACATACCTATTAACGAGCGTGACAAATGTCATCTATTAAATAACTTTAAATTAAAGCGATGGTACATTTATTAAAATTAATAAATCATTGTTAACATGTCAACATATTTTCAAAATCTCAAAATGTATGCAGTCTGGCACATAATGTCTATCGTGGTTCACTTACTGACGCATATCTCTCCTCGACAAAATAAATAAATCTTAATTGAGTGGCAAGACATCTTTTTAGCCAGTTGTACTGCTTTCGGACTTACAAATGAGCAGGTAAATCTATTTTGCACTATAGATATTTTATATCCACTCTGTGGTAATAGTAGTAGTATTTACTCTGTCAGTGAAAACTGCATGGGCCGAAATATTGAAACAAAGAAAATACGATATATTAATCAACCAAAAGGTTGGGAATTGGGTTCGTTGTTTGTTTTAGCTACTAGATATGTGTTGATATTTATTTATGACGATACTACTTACAACAATGTTATTTACAACCTTTTTAAATGTAGTATCACAAAGTCATTACTATATAATGTACTCCAGTTGTGTTGAGTTCAATTGATTTCATCTTCTGGTTCTGGAATTTTAAATCCAATTTAAATATTGCTGACGATATGATAAATTAAATTACAGTTTTCTGTAAATAATTACAGTACACAAGGTTAAACTTGAAAATTCTATTATTTTTATCTATATCTAATTAGTAATTAAATTGATTTTCCTAGGCTTGGAGCAAATATATCTGCGTTTATGCGATTTTACTGAGTTTATTGGATTCCCGATTTCTCTGGAATTCCTTAAAACAGATCTTTACTGCTTGCAATAACTCATCAAACAACGTATCATTTTCAAATACATGAGAACATTTAAGTAACATGTGCTGAGTTTGATTTTATATATGTATCTAATCAATGAAATCTTTTTAAAAGGGCGTTCAGGATTCTTTGTTGTCCAAGAGATTCTGCTTAAATGCTCTTCGCAGCTGTTTCTGCTTATAGTCTGTGCTTAACTAGGACAACGTTTTCAAAAGCACTTATGGAGACATATACGAACATTAATCTCCAGCGAGAATCTATGTCGAAATGATTTTGCAATTTTAAAATGTTGCAGAATAATATGTACATGTTATGAGAGCAAACCTTCGAAGAAATCAGTTGTTGCTCCGAGATTCATTCTACAATATGAGACGTTATATGATATTTGCTTTGAAGACGATAGAATAGCATAATGTTACTCTCAGGCACGTTGGTTCTTTTTTATATTATGGTAATAAAGTATGTCTTGGTCGCGTTATTTGTAATAAGAAATATGTCAGTTTATATAACCTATTTAAAGTAATTTAACATTTGCAAACATTGTTTGTTGCCTAAACATAACTCTAATATTTCAGCGAAGTAAATAGTGTAAAGTACAACAGATTGACTTATAAATCTGTTTAATATTAGAAAGACTGCACTTTGGTTTATTTCTAGCACATATTTAGAACCACCGTAGACGTGAAGCTGTCACTGCTATAAGATTAGATTTTTCTGGTGCAATTTATCGCTATTCTTTATAAAAATACTTTAATATTTGGAATTTATTTACACAAATGTTTAGACAAGTGATAGACATAGCATAAGAATATATAGCTTTGCAACATATACCAAACTTCGAAAAGGCACAGAACAGGGTTTTTTTTTTTGCATGCAAGCCAGGCGTACAAAGAAAGCGTTTCACGGACAAATGTTCTAACAATGCGTTTGCGTCTATTACTTTAACGTGTATATGTATCAACAACATGTCAATGTGTCGTCCTCGTCTTATACGTAGGTATCTACTTTAAAAGTATGCTGGAACGCTATTGACATTGACACGAGCAATACTTACATGTATATCTCCCGGCACTGTCAGATCAGTTTAAGTCATATTTTCAAAAATTGAATAGTCTAAAGTTTATCTATATGCTTTTGAGTAGACAGTGAAGTTCGAATTTACAAGGGCAATACAACTTCATCAAGCAAATCCAGTTTGCAAAACGAAATATTTGTTAATTAATTTAAGTGCTTAATAGTCTTGCCAGATACAAAACATGCTTATCTGAGTCAAATGAAATGACACACGTATCTTCAGTAATTTAGGTGCTGGAAATTTTAATCAAGTTGAAACCAATAAAGTAAAACTCGTCTTACTCCATGGGACTTGTATGTTATTTTAATCTTGTCTGTGAAATCCGCTAACCTTTCAAGGCGTGTTTTCGCTAAAACTGGTTGGATATACCTATTTGTAGACATCTGACCGATAGTTTATGGTTTATCGCGTTCATATGCGGATACTATATCAGACATTTACCTGTTCATACATGTATGTGGGTTAAAATTAATACTTACATTTTAAACAGTATAATTAAATTATATGATAACGAGTTTCGCTCTTAAAAAAATCAATGCGTATTTTGTAAAACTTAATTGTAAGGGTCAAGGCAATGCTTATTTGCCGTTAATTAAATTTATGAAATTAATTCAGATTACAGTACTTATGTTACAAATATGAACAAAATGCAAATTCGCTGACATGTTGGTCATCAATTTTCTGAATAAATGCAAGCTTGTGGTACCACAAAATATACATGTATCCAAACGTTTTAAAATCTGCAGATATAAATATGAAATAATGGCGAAAGCCGTTAAAATGTTGCTGCGATATAAACGTGTGTTTCTGCTTGTCCATTCGTTAATTCGATAAATGAAGCAGCGGGCAACTGCTGTCAGAAATTTATTTAGCTGATATTGCATAATTTCTACATCGTCTGGCGCAATGAAGATTTTATGTAGCATAATTAGGACTTCACCGAACAGTTTGTCAAGGCTATATGCAAGCTTTATCACAGCTACAGGAAATGACATGTATCAACCTGCAAGCATGAAGATAAAAAGACACATATAAAATCTCTATGTCTGTATGGTAACAATGATGATGTTTTGGTTGCAAACACGAATGATGTGCAAGTCAGCGTCCATATTGCCGACTGACCGTTCCAATGCGGTAACTGCTCTTATTGTTAAATGACTCATCACAGATTTGTTCTTACTTTTGCATTTGGCGTGCATGTGAATACCTTGGTCCTGTGTCGTTTCAATTTTTGTACATGTTGCAATGCTCATAGGATTTTGTCTAATATATTCTTATTCATGATCACAACAATGCTTGTGCAGTGTGGCGTTCGGACAAAATCTTCCCGTGCATTTAATCTATGTTACGTGTATTTCCTTTGATGGACATTGGACTTTGGTTCCTCAATTCCATCTCCACATGAATAGGATGGTACAACCATTTACTCTTCTCTGGTCATTTTTCTTCTTGATTTAAAAAGTTAATTTCATTTACTATTAACGTTTTTGTAGGTCTTCTAATCGAAACAATGCCTACCTCTCTTCTAAACACTATGTGGATATTATTTTCAATGACGTCACTAATTACGTCATAACTTGTCAAACAAAAACGTCAGCGCTTGGACACTCATTCAAATGGATCGGTTTTCTTTTCATTGCTTGCATTCTAGAAGCCCATCAGGAAGTGCAAGATTAGAGCTCTGTAAAACCGGTTTAAGCACCCCAGTCGGTTCATATTGCCGACTGACCGTTCTAAGGCGGTAACTGTCGGGTTTGCTCTTATTGTTGAATGACTCATCACAGAGATGTTCTCACTTTAATATTTGGCGTGCACGTGAATACCTTGGTCCTGTGTCGTTTCAATTTTTGTTTATGTTGCAATGCTCATAGGACTTTGTCTTATATATTCTTATAAGTGTTTCGTTAATGTAGAAAATCCGTCATTGATATATTGTTAACAGTCTGGTTAAGAAAAAAAAAACTTTTAAACTTATATTTGCCGAGTTTACAATTTTCGTATGTTATCAGCATACATACATGTACCTTTGAGATTATATGACATTTAAAAAATTAAAATGCGGTAAACACAATGTCGATATTTATTAATGTCATAACTTATACGGGCTGTATTCCGAAAACGTTTGTTAGAATACCGCACGTCTGTAAAGACATTTCAAATATAGTAAGGCATCTAATCTATGGGACAGTTACTCTAAATTATTTCAAATAAAATTCGGTTACATTTTCCTGGACTATTTATAATTAGTGATCTTTTACCTAGTTCGACTACCTTAACGAAAAATAAACAACTTCGCACCATTATCATTTAATGCAATTTTAGACAATACTCATCAATCAGCTTTAATCCAATAACACGACAACTGTAGTTAGGGAGAATGAAGTATCTCCCGTAATAATAACTTGCACTGAGACATTCATTATAGGATGCAGGATGCACATCTCATTAAATAATCACAAAGAGAGGAAATGATTGTACATAATTATAGAGTGACAGTCGTAATCTAGTATATTGCTAGAAATAGCAAAATACGGACTAAAAGTATCCACTCAAAACTTAGTCATTGTGAGTTCACAATCCCAACAGTGTGGCTTTCGTTTAAAAAGATATGTAAATGACATTTTTATTGCAAAAGACGAACAGAGTTTAAAGACAAACTCTGTATGTTGTTCCGCAGTATATATCACACGTAATAAATAATATAGTTTTACTAACGCGTAATAAAAAGAGAAATAGAAGTGTATAATATGCATGTTTCTTCAATAACGGGCTGTAGTTGTTTTCCAACATTAAGTACGCATAAAGCAAATATTCTACATAATCATTAAACTACCAGATTTCAAATATGGTTAGTGAGCAGTCTTTATTACTTTTTCAGATCAATAAAATAAAAAAAACACAAATTGCTTCTGATGGATAGGCAAAACATAAAAATAATAACTTAATAAGTATTGCCAGAATTATTTTATGTCGAAACAACTTAAAATGAAATAAAACTTAATAAAATTGCATGACATGTTGCAAAAGATTATGTATTATTATATACTTGTCTTGGAAACTATGCACACAATGTATTAGACATTAGCTGTAAGATCGTGAGTTCTTAATCAGGGGGAGGGTTATGTTTAATAGGAACGATATTTTGCAATCTACCACGGTGTATAGATTTTTCAGATGCTTCACCTTATTGAGATAAGACCACGGCTATTTGCAGTATCATTTTGTGGATACTTCAATTTAGTTAGTGACAAAGAACGTTCTCAGATAAAGCTGTGATACGTTACCGGTGGGTTTGTGTTTTCTTTTAAATTTCTATTTCATTTTTTGCTGGGGTCAATTAGAAATTTACAACTCACGACTTAGCAACAAACCAACTTACATTTTGGTGTAAAAGATGTTAAAGACATATCAGCGACCGTATGACGTAAATGTAAGGACTTCTTTAGTTAATTAGGATTACGATATCTGTGATAATAATGAAGTAAATTGATTCCTTATTTTTGTAGGGTTTAACTCCTGGCTGAAGACATATCGCATAGCCGTTATCTGTTCCGAAGAAGGATTTTGTGTCTAACATACATTAAGAACTTAAGAAGTCTAGTCATTTCCTCTGATGCACGTTATACAAGTTTATAAGTAAACACCTTATGTCCCCAGAAAAAAACAAAAACATACTACCTTCTCATGCTGAAAATCGAAAGTTGTACAATATAAGAATCCATTTATTTAACTGACAGTATACTAAAGAATAAAACAAATTAATGTTATTAATAATTTAATGTTTGTGTATTCTTCTACTTAAACATCTGTATATTTAAACTAATAAATGACAGAATGCAATATTGTAATGATATAGAGCGTAAGCGCATACATCTTGAGCTCTTAACCAAAGGTATCGTTTGTTTCAAACGTTTTAAAAGATGTTACATATGTGTTGTTAAATGTTGACAAAGGAATTGCTTGTTCATGACGTATGCCGATATGATAGGGATTTTAGAGAATATTTACTGCATATATGACAGTTTTATACACATTGTATATATACATATGGTTTAAATATCTCTTTCCCAGAGCATGTTGAAGTTGACTATTTTCTATGTCCTTAACACAACGTCGTAAGAACATTTCATTCCGTGCGTTCTATTTTGTTTTACTTTATTTCTATTTTCGAACAGAATGCAAATTGTTTTGCTATAACAATAACAGTACAACTGTATATATCTCCTTACAAGTCTTCAGTTTTGCATAATTAAGCAGCATTTATGTCGGGACATATCTTATCTTGAGACAGACAGCATACTAATATACATTAACTGCTAAACCGATAGGTCTTTTTTACATGTACTTGGCATAGAATGACATAAACATTGACAGTGGGCTTGAAATAAACCAATATTTATGCAAATCTTAAAAAACATGAGACAAAACAGACAAATAAGACAATAGTGTACTGAATCACCTACAATGATTTTCATCGAAGTAGTTAAGTGCATACACCTTAGGCCAAATTAAAATTTGAGTCCTATGTAGACAAAATGACATGATTAGATTATAGTTGAATGTCACCACTTTAAAATCTGATTTTTTGTCACAGAGTGTACGTTTTTCTACAAATTGCAGAACCCTGTTTTTATCGCTTCCAATGGAGCGATGACAATTAATTTTAAAAGGGTTACGCAAATGGCACTAATACAGCTTTGTGGTTTACAACAGCTTTTATTAATATGTCAAATCAGTGTAAATGTTGGATCTCGTGATATAAGAAACAAAAATTGAACAACTTCTAATACTCTATTCCAAACTCGATAAAGATTTACTGAATATTGTTATTTAAATGAAATATTAATAGCAGTAATGTTAAGTCATTAACAAAATAGGGTATACTGTTGAATCAATACAAATCGACATGTGTTTTTATACTGTAAAACATATTTACATTAAATGCCATACTTAGCAAAGAATTAGGACTACTTGCTTCTTTAAAGAAATAACAAAAGTCTGATCATACATGCAGAATAAAACATACCTCAGAACTCATGGGATTCCTTTCCAATTCCCAGTACATTTGTCATAATGTGACTCTTTCCTCAAGCCTTTTTTCCCTTTGTCACGATTGACACTTTTCTACCTTTTGATCATCGATGTGGCCCACAACCAAAAGAATCATACATCCTTGTCAGCAATGTAATTCTCACTAGGAACCGAGCTGAACTGACTCGCACTTCTCACATGCACAATGACATACTTTGACCAAGACACAAACCACACACTCCCATTCCAAAATCTGACCTCTTTTTTCCCCACTAATTTGTATTGATAAACCTTTCATTCAGCACTAACTGCAACAAATCCCTGTCTGACTCACATTACACACACGATCTGACAATCCGACACCCTATTAAAAATAAACAAAGATTCTGCGAGAATTTAGTTTCTTAATATTTTACATTAAAACGTTCAAATATTATTTTAGTATGTTGTGTTATCTGTAAACATAACTGTTGTTAAGATATATAGTAAACCTTTTTTAACTTATTAATATGTCAATGAGTTCTCTGTGTGTTGCTGTATGTCGTTGCTCAATTAAAAACGGCGGCCTTCTGTCTTTGGGGTAGATTCGGTACAAACGTCGTATATGTGGACCAAGTTTGCACACGTGAAAAGGAAATTCATACGTTTCTTTAATTAGACAGACAAGTACCATGCGCACCACATGACTCTTTCGCTAGACATGGACTTAATACGACTAACGAGATGTATACCTAAATGCTGTTATTTCATTTCCATGAAAATTTTAACTTCGGTACACATAAAAAATGCATGATGGAACTAAAAATAAGGAACAAATTTTAACCCATATTACATGTTTTATTTTTTGTCAGCTTTTACTTATCAACCCCTCTAATAATGTTATCGAATATTTAGCCGCAGGAGGCTTCATGTTACTTCTAATATTAAATTGCATGTTTTCTTGCATGAACAACGGTTATAAAAGGGTTAATATAACCAACGTTTCTTTAGTGTAAGCTTCCAGTATAAACGAAAGAATTACACTCAAGGTCACTAAAATGTTTTGGTTTTACTTAAAAAAATCGAGTGAAAACAACGGTCGCAGATATGCATAACTATGACTTTATCAACAACTGTGTTGTTCGACGGTTTTACGTCACGGCTCTCCAATGCTTTCAATTGTTTCAACATACTTCAACTAAATAGAAGGTGATTTTGTCCAAAGCCTGCTTTTGCTGCTGTTGTTTCTTAGTAGAAGAAGCCAGAGATGATGGAAGCAGAACATCAGGAGAGAGATGACAACGAGATTTATTAGGTTTTGAAATAAATGACGGGTAGAGCATTGATTATCGCCCTGCCTTGCTTTCATGGAGAAGTAGCAATAAATAGGCTACATTTAGACGAGGTGTCAACTGGTCTGTGTGTCTGTTGTGGTAAAACCTGTCAGGGAATCAAAAGCAAGAGACATCAGGAGGGTTTGGAGACTGAACACAAGCAGACATTGTGACAGTTTTTTTTTTGGCACCTTGAAGGTGTGAAGCAAGTAAGTATAAGTAAATTTCAGTCTCTTTATCATGATTAAATTACTAAAATGTACGACGAAAACGACACCTGAATAACAATCTAATCTACTTGTGTTACAAGGCTGATACAGGTAATTTACCAATGCAAATCAACTCAAACCTTAAATGGTTGTTATTAATAAAAACTGATGATCGGATGCAGATGTGCTTTCAAAACACCGAATACCCTCTTGTTATGTTTTAATGTCTGCGGAAAGCAAATAAGTTATGGTTCCAAGACATGAGCAAGCGCGTGAAACATGTTAAAATAAGGCCCGACATGTTGTTATCGATCATCCGGAAAACGAACTCATGTTCCCAGAAGAAGTTATCTGTGGTAAGATACTTTAAAAGATGGGACGGCTGTAACTTGTGGTTTCTTTAGTGATTGCATTTTTGTTAATGTCAGGATTCTTTAAAAGTTAGCAACATCTACACGAAGCAGTTGACTGGAATGACTGTGGGTTCTCAAGTTTAAAATTCATCATCGAAGCCTCATACTGGCCGTTGATTGATTTACGCAGCAGCTAGATCTTCTTCCGTCGTCTTCTTTGCCAACTCATCTCCCACTTTCTTTTTTTATCTCTAGCTGAGTCAGGTGTCCTGCCAGAAAAGCAAGTTTCCGCTGATTACCAGAACCAAGTATATACAATTGTGTCCAACTACGTAGATTCCTATCTGTATGTAGTGTGTTTCTTAGAAGCATTGGTTGTGCCTTGTTGCTTAAATAAAATACAGAAACACTACAATTAACAGTGCTCTAATATAGTCGAGTACATTTAAACACCACTCATAGTAGGATCTTATCTACCTAGCTGAACGTTTACGAATGTTAGCCATGTTACAAATATATTCGGATTTGGACTGCGTTGAACAACGGGTAACTACTTTTCCTACATTCACCTTTAATCAATAACATTGCTCATTAATTATCATACCCTACCAACCGCGGTAAACAAGATATGATTTGAGGCATTAATTTTCTTTTTATCTCTGACATAAATGATAAAGTCGTGATGACAGACATTTTAATATGGGATTTTACAGTACTTTTCTGTTAGGAATATGAAAATAGTCCTGTATATATTGAAGAGCATGTTTAAGGTAGCTTGTACATCTATTGATACATTTTTGTGTTGGACATAATAACAGGTTTGTCAAGTTAAAACCAAAATCTGAATCACATTATCAACATCATGGTTATGCGGACTGATTACAAAGATTCCTGGTTGTCTGTATGGTTTGAATAAGCACGTATCTTTGATATCTTGGAATACAAACAGAACGAAAAGAATATCAATTATCTGTCCCATTTAGACATTTTGGGAACAATGATTTTACGTTTAATTTTAAATGTTGCAAAATTGATCGAGTATGAACCATGTAAAACGAAAACGTTGATACTGATAAGATTTCTTTCTTGACCAGCATTTTACTTCAGTTACGATTAAAAAGATAGGTTAAATAAAAAGAGATTTGCATGCCGATATTGTGTAAATAGCGTTCACATTGCAGCGGAAACTAATGAACGATTTATGAAACAAAGAGCTTTACTGGAGCGCTTTTTACAATGTCTGAGTAGAAAAACGGCTGACAACAGCCGGAATGTCAATGCTGTATTGCGCAAAAACACGATATACTTTATAAATAACTGTATGGCAGTTAACCTGTACCACTCTTTCCTCAATTTATCATCTAAAGTACGCACTTTAATGAATAGTGTGGCGATTAAGAATAACATTAATTACCATGTCTGGTAATAATTTATTGGTTTAACTATAATAGCATAATGTTGATGTTTTCTTTATGTACACAGTTTCTGACTATGTCTTAATACTGAGACACGTTAAAACATACCCTAGTTTTGTTGTTTTTTGTGTGTGTTTTTTGTTTGTTTTTGTTTGTTGTTTTGTGTGTGAGCTTTTTGCTGATGTTGCTTTTTTCATTTATTGTTTTTAATTATGCATCAGCCATAAAGACGCCCAGAAGTAAAACAACTACGCGATATACAAACCATCTAGGTTTAACGTAAATGGGTACAGCATTATATGTATAAACAGTGAGTTTTAATCACGCACTTGAACTCGCCTCTAACTTATATAAAACGCAACTATCAATAAAAAATCACAGCTTCCAATTTCAGTATGCACTCGTTATTATGAATATTATATTTAACAATTTTAAATGAAGTAAATGATGAAAATAATGTTTCTTCTTCCAATGCCTCTAACAAATAATTCGATATGTAACCAAATATTCGCATTCACAAATAGATGTGTACATAAGTAAAGGTTAACTACAGTGCGTGTCTAATACAATTGTGTCTCATTATCATGATTAAATTACTAATAAGAAAACAAATTAACATTGAAGCTATCTAATTAGAACCGATAAATAAATACAGTTTATGAGTTTACTGATAATTTTCAGTTGCCATTTGCCAACTACGATAGTTATTTGGAACGTTTATTCAGAAATTATTACGATGTTCTTAACATATGAAAGAAAAAGAAGAGCGACTTCGATCTCTTAGAAGTGTGACAAACAAAGTTCTATCATGGAATTAGTAAAAATAACACATTGCATGATAAATCAAGGTTTCTAATGTCGACATAAATTTTAATGTTGCCTGTTTGAAATAGTCATGTATACCATTTTTTTTGTCAGTTTTGTCATCTACTTCATAATCATACTAGCCCTGTATCTGTATATATTCGTCAGAGATTTGCTTCTAAATTATATTATTTTGGCAGGGAAAAAAGAAACAAAAACTGGAGCCTCACAGTTGTAGAAGAATCCCAAAATATTTGTCTATATCAAGCAAAAAGTAAACGATTCTGTCTGGTTCTTAAGTCAAAACTTTAGGACAAAATACAAACAAAAACAATTGCTGATATTAAATATTGAAATTTGCCAAACCATGTTTACCTGTCAATAGATCATCCATGATGTTTCCATATAAAGATTTACTTCTGTCTTTCACGTTATAGTAAACGTTGCACTTTTAAGGTCCAATTTCCGTAAAAGTATATGTTTTCCTGGCACATGTATCAACATTATTATATAAACTTTACAAGTTTATGTATAAGTAAATCAGAGGGTATGGTTATAAATTACTATTAAAATAATTAAAGATAAGTTACATATGCAGTTCTGCGATCAGAAGAATAGTCAAATATTGTATCGGTATTTCCTACAACATTCTGCTTTAACAGAGGTGAGTAGGTTAAGTGGATGTATTACCTCCTCATTGAAGTGAATGCATAACGGGTGTGTTAACGTCATTTAATCAGCGGATCTGGATTCGAATCAGTTTAGTGGCAATTGTCTTTTTGCGTATACAATCCATAAATTAAATATATGTATATATATGTATGTATGTATGTATGTATGTATGTATGTATGTACGTATGTACGTATGAATGTATGTATGTATGTATGTATGTATGTATGTATGTATGCATGCATGCACGCACGCACGGACGCACGTACGCACGCACGCACATCTGTCTGCCTGTCTGTCTGTCTGTATGTATGTATGTATACATTATGTATATATGTATGTGATTGTGTGTGTATGTGTGTGTGCGTGCGTGCGTGCGTGCATGCGTAATTAATATTTCATAGTTTCTACAATGAGGTATCACCAAATTTACAAACACTTAACAAAAACACACACACAAAATAGCCGTAGAGCCTTCACCAGATACTGAATTGTTTTGCAGTTTTGCCGGATGCCTTTTAAGGCCTACAAAACTGACAAAGGTGTTTTTTTCCTGCATTGTGTAAAATTAGTATAAATAAGTCTAATTCATCCTTAAGCACTCCTAAATGCAGAACACTTCATGATTTGTTAAATTTGATTGTATTGTGCATTAAATTTACAAGCATTCCTATTCTAGTGAACACATTTTCTTGCTAATATTTCCTGCTAATGAAGGTCATTTGAAACTTCTCAATACATCTTTTCATCGGAAAAATATAATTCCACAGAGATCATTTTTAAAATAATACGTATATATTTTATTTCACTCCTGAAGAAGATATAAACAAGAAAATTGGATTCCAAAATGTGTCTAGAAAACCTGACTGTCCATTATAGCCAAATGTCTTCCTGTGGTGAACTCCGCTTGTTTTTCTACAAGGTAGTAGTTTTTTTTAAACTGTGAGGAATTGTAAACTTATATTTTATACTTTATTAAGTTATTGCAAATAAATCACAGATTACCTTAAACTAGTTTTGCTTAACTCAATAAAGACAGCGATAAGGATGTTGAATGCTATTTGTAGCATTAGCTGAAATTTTCTTCATTTAAGGAAGGACGCGAGTAGATGTAAATATATATATGCGGCCTTGCATGAAAAATAAACTTATTTATGTTTTCCAACCATCGTTATACTTTCCATAGGGTTAACAGTGGTTAGAGTAAATTGCATTTACCTTGTCTACTCGCCTTGCTTATTAAACTAATGTCTAGGTGTTATCTCAAAGGACCATCGTGCCTCTAGCTTTGCTTCGTTAAACCTTTGCATAACGTGGCCTTTTAATGGCATTAAAGTTTCTACGATGAGAGGAATCGAGATATCGTGCAAGTTATAAATACAATGTCATATCCAAACACCATAAATGTACATGTTTTATTTTTTAAAAAGTAAATGATATGGTTCATCGTCAAGATATAAAACTTGAATTAGTTACAATATTTCATGACAAACATATGGCATTTGATATGTTGATATATGGTACTAAGTATTCGACATGAAAAATGATATCGCATAGAAAACGAGGCTGTGGTATTTTTATACGATGTTGATTACTGAGACTCACGTGCATATCGATATCACGGGAAAACATGACTCAAGTTTCTAGTTTAAAATGTCTTCATAAAAGATTGTTGGTTACCATCTTTATAAGCTTGTCTTGTCGTAAGCTTGAACTAAGACTTTATAATTCTTATATTTTTGAAAATGAAATTTGTGTTGCTAGAAATGATTTTCTGGACAGTTCTTTCATAAAAGAGTCAATGTTTTCCGGTACATTCCAAGCTGACCGAATAGTGTTTGTAAAGACTAAGCTTTCGCGGGATAGTACGTTTACGATAGTAACTTTTTGTCGAGACCCTCGATTCGAATCTCGCTTGGTGCCATTTTTAACAAAGATAAAAATCTTTTACACGGTTAAAATTATAAGAACTTCATGGCATTAGGTCAATTCAAGAAGGGTTAAAATATCTGAAATATTTGTGACATTTTTATCTGGATTGTACTAATTGGCATGAATAGCAATATCAAATATGTGTGATGTGTGCCTATGTTGTCACACACATTGCTTTAGGTTTCACCATCGTACCTATGCTCCGAATTAGTCATATCGCTCTAATAAATTTAGAGAAACACTGCAGTAAGCATTTTCTACCTTTTATCACTTTACGGTCGGTTTGCTGTGTATTGTTAAGTGAACATGTGTCATAATTTTTATTATATTTTGTAATGGGATGCGCATCTTTAAAATATGATAATACATATCTAAATTAATTAACTACGATTTTTTCTGAAATCAGCAGGACATATTTAATTAATAATTAATAATATGTGTTCATATAGCCTAAATAACAACTTCTTCCAACGCAAGGTTCACAGTTTAGTCTAGATAACTTATGACATAGTGCCTTGTTGATCTCTGAGAAAAGCCCTGGAGCACAGTGCTGTTTCAGAAGTAAGAAGGAAAAGCAATAAATTTAATGTCTTTCGAATTGCGTTTCCAAAATATGAAAAGCGGAATTTCAGCGGCGATATTTGTCTTACAATGATGCATGTCAACTGGCACATGGTCACATTTAACTGTATATGATTTGTTACTTGAAAATTACAGCACACTGTTAGTTACGCAAAATATACCACTAAGTGCGTATGAGTAGACTCACAATTGGTATAAATCTTTATAGAACATGTTACGAAATCGCTCAAACTCAAATTTAAACAGCTGATGAATTTGTTATTTCTGCAAACCAATATTCATTCCGCTTGCATTTGCAGTGGTTGAGAATATCAGTTTAAAGCAACAACAACACAGTGACTGCATTTAAATTTGATATATAAAAATATAACACTTTAAACCTTTTTCAAAAAAATGGTTAAGTATTATTGAGCACATAAAATATTATTTTAATGTAGATTTTGCACACCACAAATTTTATATTCAGCAATTTTATTTCATATTTGCTATTTAAAGAAACATAATAACAGTTGTTGCATTGTTGTTGTTTTTTTTTTTTTTTGTTTTTTTTTGTTTTTGTTTTTGGGAGGAGGGTGTTTTATATTAAAGACTCGTGATCAATAGTCTTTGATGTGTGAGGTAAAACAGTCCAATTAATACAACTGTGCATGTTCAACCGAAGCAAATTCGTCTCAGATGATGTTCGTTGCTTGTCCTCGTGTGACATGTGGAGAGACTTTTAGCGACATGGATCTTAACTAGTAATCAGCTTGAGATTATGACTTAACACAACTTAATATTTCACCTAAATGTACTCTGGGCAAATATCCAAGAGTAGGTGACAGATATGTAGTCAAACTGGGGATATAACCAGACATTAAGCAATGAAAAAACTATAAAGGCCACTTTCCTCTTCGAATGATAGACAAGCCATATACTTACGACTGGTTTTATATCTCGCTATATGTGCCTTAATATGTATGTTAGCATATTGTACAACCTGATTGATCATTCGTAATATAAATGAAAGTCGCGGACGCACATTTCGGAAAACCATATAGTTTTAGTGGAGGGCCTTGTCGGCAAAATATGTTTATCCATATTATAATTATCCAGACTATACTAGAACTGATACGCTGATATCCTCTCCACCTAATTACAGAAACATATTTATGTACACTTACAATATAACACTAGAGTTATACACATGACTGTACAGTTTATTTAATATTTTACAATTCACAAAATGTAGTAACATAAAATCGTGTTACGCCGTAAAAACATAGTGCAATGTAGCGTTAGAACTCTTAACGACTTTGATGTACTTTTTGTTTTCATCTGATTAACTTTGTGATGCACTGGCACAAAGTGAGGCTAAATCATTGCATTTTGCTAGTATGTACATAACAAAGGGCATTCAAATAAATAATTGATAGTGACCGAAATACAAAAAAAAATCACAGATGAAGTCACGTCATGTAACTATAATTATAATAATAATAATAGTAATGATAATAATAATAATAATAATAATAATAATAATAATAATAATAATAAAAATAATAATAATAATAATTATTACTATTATTATTATTATTATTATTATTATTATTATTATTATTATTATTATTATTATTATTATTATTTTATTTTATTATTCAAATTTCACAATCAAGTTATATTGTCTGAGATCCGGTAAAAATTCACTTTCCACTTTCCATATAAGACTTCAATCATTCATCAAGTTCAGTCAACCAACTTGATAAATGAGACGTCTTTTTCAGCAATAGAAATGGCATCTCTTTTCAATGGCATTGAACTCTCACACATCTGCCCTAAAAGTTGTTCTTATAGCTTTCGGTGCATTACAATATTGCATGTCTTGTGGTGATACCTTGTCCCAAGGCAATCTATAAATAAGCTAGACTATCTTGTTTAGTATCTAAAACATGATATTATTGAAAATAGTTTATAGCTTGAAGTAATGAATGTTGTAACAATCAAAACGGCACAACAAGTGCACGGACCTATCTATAAAAGAGTTCATTACTTTTGACGTTCTTGTAGTTTAAACAATTTGTTTGTTTTTTTGTCCACTTAATTTAGTAAGTGAAATCACACGTTTCTACCATTCAAACGCAAATATGTGTGCGTTATAATAATCAGGGGATATTTCATTAATCGCATTAATTAAAAAGATCATCCAAATATTGCTGAAACAGTAATATATTTGGCAGGATATTGCTAAGGCAGGATGTATCCAGCGAAATGATTGTACGTCAAAGGACGTTAAAGCGTGGAATAACTCTAACATTATGATTATACTCAGATAATTAAGCTAAAGACACCATTCGTCAAATACAATTCATAATGCTAGGTAAATATTGCAAGTGTTTGTTTTTTATTCGAACTCTTGGTATCATTCTTGAATACTTTGATGCCAGCGCAAAATATTAACAGACAATATTCATAAATCGATTGTTTGATAACCAGAACTTTATCTCAGGAAACGTATAGCATATTAAAAAAACGAAACCTGTGAAGTTTATTCTAAAGGTCGCAACAGACTGAAAACAAATTTAGAAAATGTGATGTTTATCTGGTAGAAGCCATACTATGAGAGTTGCTGAGTATGATAGACATGACACAGTACGAATCTTTCCGTTTTATATTCGTTGGTAAGCTTCTGAAAAAGGATTATGTTATTCTGTCTGCGGATGACAGTACTCACAAGGGCTTCGCAAGTCAAAGATAGTGCTGCTCGTTCGTTTAGCAAATAAAACTAATTTACGTATCTTGAAAACCTTGCACCGACTAAAAATAGTACATAGGCTTCTACGAACGAAATTTGAACAACTCAATTTTAACTTTTAATTAGAATATGCTAAAACGTTTCTATAACAGCTACCACAGATATTTCAATCTGAACTACCTTACAAACGTATTAAATTTAAATGTAAAAGGGACAAAAAAAACGACAAGAGACGATATATTACACACCAATAGTAAAACCAGCAGTTACCACCTTGGATCGGATCGACTGGGGGCTATAACCTGGTTTGGTAAGCTCTCCAACCTCGCACTTTTCTGAAATGCTTTTGAAAACATTGTAAATAAAAATATTCCATCAAAGTCACACAACTACCAGCAAGCATCTGCGTCGGGAGTTCTAAAAATGATAGAAGGGTGTGTTATATACAAACAAGTTAACTATTTTTATAATCGACAATCAACATTTCTACAACGTGTACAGAATAATAAAGTCTCTGCAACTTAAAAGTTCCAAAAGTTTTAACAATTTAAAAACGTCATACAATAAAAATGCAATGGCGTCATATGACAGCGTTAATGTTAACAAATAAGCTTTTTGTGTTTGTTTTAAGCATAAAGTGCAGAATATCATTTGACGTGTGTTTATCCTCATTTACCATGTACCAACATCGAAGAACAAAATCAAATAGATCTTGAGTATAATCGCGTGTATCACAAGACCGCAAGAGTAAAAGTGGCATTACTAAAACATAAATAAGCTTATAAAAAGCAATGCATGGAGCGTAAAATATAACCAAACCAAGGTGATTTCTAAGAGTATATGTCAATGTATTTTCCAGATTAGTATGTAAACTTATTGATGGTTAAAATTATGCTGTGATGTTTTATTATTTTTTTTATATATATGGGCTTTAATTTATTTACGTATTTGATTTGTTAATTATGCACATCATAGATGATTTATGGTCCTAGGCCACTAATAATACTATTTGATTCATTAGTATTATTAAGTTAACTATTAGCATTACTATAGTATTATATAAGCATTATTAATAGTTTAATATTAATAATAACTTTATTATTTTTATTATTATGATTACTGTTATTATTATTATTGTTATTATTATTGTAAGCAAGCTGTAACATTTTTAAGAACGTTATCTGACTAGCATTAGTCCAATACTTGGAAAATGTTAAATATAATAAAAAAAATAAACTTATAAAAAATCCATGAAACAATTGAACGCGTAAGCGAAAACTTTAAACATTTGCGGCACAAAGATGTAACCATGTCTACACAATCATTAACTTTCATGAGGGCATTTTTTTAAATTTACAATCCTCTTAGAAGTTAGAAAATTGTCGAATTTGTATCAAGGTCCAGCGTCATCACCACTCATTTCAGTTTAAGCATTTGCTAGTAGTCTTTTAAAATATCGATGATGCTATAATTGTAACACAATGCATGTTTATATATATTTATGTTTATACATATCCTTACTAGAAACAATTGTGTATATGTGACGTTTTCTGTACAGTACATACAAGTGTTAAGATCTCAAATTGTGCACAATAATTAAAAAGAAAGCATTGTATATGTGGCAAGTAAGGATATTTTCGAATTAGAATCCTTCTTGTATTCATTATCAATACAAATAAGCTACGATCAATATACGACTATCTTCAGAAGACACTACGAACAATTTATTCGTCGTAAGATAAAACTCAACTTTATTAAAACATTTAAATCGTTAACTTTCTTACATTACAGTTAATACTTATATAAACACTGAGGTGTGTTCGTATTGAATACATGTACCTGCATGCAGATAATCATGTTAAGACAATGAAAATATGTATGTATTGGATACTTTGGTTTGAAATTATGTAGTGCAAAGCGGACAAAACAAGCAATACGTGTGGCATTTCAATTGCATTATTCTATTTATATATTACTTATCTGTATGCACAGCATAGGCGATATATTGCGCATGAAAGGCAAAACATAGTTGTGACATATAGAACAGTACATTTACTTTAAAACTCTAGGATATTGTTTTAGGAAAAACGACGGCTACTGTGATTTAGTGTTCACGTTTAGCCCAACAATATACAACGTGTTTTGAATCGTACGACATTTTATAGTGCCATTATATGCAAATTGTGTAACGGCTGTTACAATCAAAGTAGTGAAACATGTACGAACAAATGTTTAGAAAACTATAACCGTACTCGTAATATAAGGATTCAGATAACACAACCTGAAGAATTATAATTACAATAATTATTTTAAGATAAGGATTGTTTAATAGTTGCATTTATGAAATCTATTTGAATAACAATCATATTAGTATTTTAAAGTTAGATAACTATACACGACATTTTTTTTTTCAACAGCTTACCGACACAGGACAATTAATTACAAATGCACGATACAGTTACATGTACCTGTGGCATAGCCGTCAATGTTAGAGGTTATATCGACCTCATTCTAATCTATTCCCAGTCTGTAAAATAAATGGATAATGTGAGACAATCCATCTTACATGTCACAAAGAACGATGTAATTCATCAAAAGGGCGGGCGGAAAGACAATGTGGATGACTGATATATAGAGAAAATTATCTACTTAATTGAAATGTTGTGTTGGATTATCATGGTTCATGGTGGGTGCACATTGTTAGAACAATGCTATCAGTAAAACCTTTATAATGGTAAAGAGGTTATCCAATACCTAATGTAAAATTTGATTTAAAAGAAATACTAATTTCGACTTTCTATGAATATATATCCGTTCTTATATGTTTGATCATGTAATGCGTTTGTATACTTTTTCTGTTTTTATCTAAATGTATGTTCTTAAAACATAGAAATAAACGTAAATCAGGATGTTAAAATACATTTTCTTAGGAAAACCTTAAAAAACTAGAACGCGTACGGGTATTTTACCCACATTAATATTGAAATAGGTAAACAAATATGTGCGATTGCGATATAAATGTCCGATTGTGCTATGGTATAATCCTTGATGAAATATATTAAATTAAAAAATGTCTAGCATTTCCGTACAGTTTAGTACTTATTTCAACAAGCCAATTTTAAAACACATTGAATCAACTCTCTTTATATTGTAAAGAATGTAAACAAAATTTTAACTGACAGAAAACTGATGCAGGAAATAAAGCATTCATTGATAAATTCGATCTTGCATAACAATGCAACGTAAATGATGGATTTATCTTTAAGTACCGGAATTTTTATGTAAATTTAGTATTACTTTTAACAAGCATTTACTCTTCAAAACCAAAATTTAAAGATTTTTTAACCAGTAAAACATGACATGGCCGCGTCCCATTTCATTTAAAACAGTAGAAACTTTGCTTATTTCTTTATATTATTTTGTTTGCCCCATAACGATTCTAAGCAATCGTTTTAAATAAGCATTTTACTAGAATATTACTCTCGGTTGCAATATTTGCTTTTTTAGCAATCATAAAACATAAAGTCTTGAATTTTGTTGCTTAAACATCAATATGTGTCAATTAAATGCGGACAAGTGCTAAAAATATGCTGACATATAACTTTTGCGAAAATGTCTTTGACGGGACCATCAGGGCAAGTCAGATTTTTAAACGTTCTTGCAAATCAACAATAAGAATATATGACCAAGTGTTATAAGCACTGCAACATATACCAAAATTTGAATAGACACATTAAAAAGGTATTCACATGGAAGAAAAATATAAAAGTAAGAACAAATATAGGATAAGTCATTTAACAAAGAGAGAAAACCCTGACAGTTACCGCCTTGGAACGGTCAGTCGGCAATATGGATCGAATGTGGTATTTAAACCAGTTTAACAGAGCTCTATCCTCGCCTTTCCTGATGGGTTTCTTATATGCACGCAATGAAAAAAAAAAACAAAAAAAACACACAATCTGTTTGAATAAAAATGTCCACATCGGCATACTAATATCTAAGAAATGCTTAATCATATTTAAGGAATTCATTTTACTAATGAATTGGTAACGTGTGAATTACACTGATTATATATTTAAAGATACTATTTAATAAATATCACTTGAGTTTTAACTTAAAAAATTCAATGGAAGTAATTATGTTTATGCAAATCAGAGGAAATGCTTAAAACAATAACTTATTAAGAATAAAATGAGCAAAATGGAACACCTTTCAATATCCCTAAGCCATAAAGCTAAAATAATATTTTCTAGTAGTGTTTATATGAGGATACATTTGTTATTACAAATTCACATTCTAACGGTCCTCTATAAAGACTTTACATATAGCCAAGCCATTTTTAATGAGGTTGTAGAGAGGAACTATTTTGTATTTTCGCCTAATAGTAAAAAGAGCAAATAACTTTGCTTCCTTTTTTTATAAACCTAACATGAAAAAAGCAGCATAGAGTAAGCCAACATTCTGTCTTTTTTGTATTATATAATAGTCTCCAAATGACACTAGTTTTTCACGAAATTGTTTCCTACGTCTAATTCTTTGTGATGTGGCTTTAAGTAATGTGTGAATATTTATAGTCTCAATGTTTGCAATACCGTCTGGTAGGTTTCATAAATGTGCACTTTGCTCAAGGTTTACTACCGCGAAATGACATGTCAGATATGTTTAGGCCTGTGTCTCTTTACAATCCTTTAACACAGACATGATACAATAGAAAGTATTCCATGCGGGCCGTTCGTTTAGGCCTACATTCGTTAACAAGTTACAGCACATTCAGATGAAGAAATGTATAACAAGGTTTATACGAAACAATTAATTAGTTATGATATACCTTATATAACAATTCCTAGACGATGAAGGTCACTTTACTTGTTACTTTGTTATGTTTTCAAGATACATATGCATGTTATGCGTATTGTGTAAATGTTGTTGTTTGGGAATAGCTAAAAAAATCAACGTACTCAAAATAACCCACGAAACTATGAGAAATGAGTATCATGCCGTCGTAACACTTACTGTTGTTTTAGTTCGTTTACAAACCGTTTATTCATTATTGTTTATGCTTGCATAATATAATTAACAATAAAAATAAACACAAATTATTATCCTGAATTTGAAATGATACGGCTTACACGTACGGGCAATTTTCTTTTTTGTCATGCTCCAAAAGTAAACCAAATTTATTGCGTTTTGAAATGTGTTTTTGTATTCATTATTCGTCTCAATGAAAGCATTTACGATATGTGTTCGTTTCAGCAAAATATTAATTACACTTTTATAACGCCATATTTATTTGGTTTTATACTGTTGCTTTTTTTTTAATGAAAAAAATCATGCATTGGGTTTTATAATTTTAACATATGCATTCGTTTAAAGCGATGTTTTAATTGTATCCAAAGTTGCCGTTAAAAATAAGAGTTATAGACAAGTAATGCTATCCTCCTTGCTTGAAATGTGATCCAGTTTAATTATGCATTTTGTTAGAACTTTAACTTGGGTGCATTTCCTCAATCACAACCATTTGCGCTACACAAACATCTGTGAAACAATAACTTCGTAAATGCAAAAGACAAAGCAACACAGAACATAACAATATGTATTCAAAAACAGTTTTAAATTTAGTAACTACAAATGTTTCTCACTATTACACGTTATTTTGTTCTTCAGAAAGGCAGTACAGCTCGGCCTAATACAGGATTGTCTGACTGACATAGTGTTGGTGTAAGAATTCAGATCCGTCAATTATCATGTTAACTTTACAATTAATAAATATTTTGCGAAAGCAGAATTGAACCACAATATATGTTCATAATGGTATGCATATTCAACTAGTCATTACATGCAAAATGTAGACTACTTCAGTGATGACTACAAAACATAATCTAAAGGGGACTCTTATATGTAAACATGTAAATACAATTAAAATGTACCCTGAAAAACCAGAACAAGTTCTACAAATCAATTAACTTCTTCTGTCAAATGCATAAACTAATCAGGTATGTGTGGTCTCAAGAACAGCACCGAAGTCTCTTTCTGGTTAATATGAATGGGTTATAATCTTGGTTTAGTACTTAGAAATGACAGGTCCCGTACTCATATTGATTAATTTTCGTTTACAATGTTAACGCGAAGACATGCTACAACATATATTACGCAATGCCTGCCAATATTCTAAGATAAGATGGCTAATATACAATAAAGCTATTTCCAATTTTGAATTATGCTTTGTGCTAGTCAGTTATTGCTATTGATTTTAACACATTTTGGCAAAAAAGCAATGCAGTTTCTTATAATTTCTGAAAAATAAATATTTTATTGGATAAATGGCTGGCTTTGCAATATTTCTCTCGTGACAATGTCGAAAGTGAGGGTACGTTTTTTGCAAAATGATATTTCAGGATTTTGCCAGGATGAAGCTAGCAAAATGAAGTAGATATTTTTGGTGTGTTTGTTTGTTTTGTTTTTGAAATACATTGCAACGACCAGTTATGATCATTAAAGCAACATCCAGCTTTTTGGTGGAGGAAGACCCAGACAATTTTTTTGGTAGAACCACCGGCACACCGCAAGTCAGCTGGAAGACCTTTCCACATATTTTTCGTGTGAAAACGCAGTAGTCAGTTATAGATATAAATATATACATATGTACATTTCAAAACAGACACTATTTAGGGTTCCTTTGCGATATTTTAGGGAACATAAACCTAGTTCCTCTCTCTTATGAAAAAACTATCTTGAAATATTTTTTCATTGGACTCTTTCTTTATTTATATATGTTTCAATCTTACATTTAAATGTCCATGTCAACTATTTTACTGATTGCTCTGGTTCAGGCAAAAATAAGTTCGAAGAGTGGCTGTATAGTGGTCAATTACGGTCATATTAGAAGTGTACTACTAAATTCAATGAACGGAAAGCCTAGCCAAATGTATTGGTAGATTCCACCCTAAGCGTGTTTCAAACCATGGCGATGATTGTCGAACGACTTTTAAGTATGCGACTACACCTACAAATATGCGTGTGTATGAATTATGGTTTGTCATTTGTGAAATGCTCTATTCAAGCAAATCATTTATGGAATATTTAAGAAACCTACTCAAATAAAACAATGTTGTTAGGTCCTTAAGTAACTTATTTGAACAAAACAATGTTGTTCGAGAGGTAAGTAACTTATTCTACTTGACAAAAAACAAAAACAATGTTGCTTGAGAAGTAAGTAACCTATCCTATTTGTATTAAACATGTTGTTAGAGATGTAAGTTTTATATTTGAAAAAGTATTTATATATAAATGTATATATTGTTCTTAGGTTATTAATTTACCTATTTGAATAATATAATGTTGACTGAAAGAAAGTATATATATTGTTACGTAATAAAGTTAGCTATTGAATAAAACACTGTTGTTATCATTGTCTTATTACTACAACCACACATGTAGACAGTCTTAATCTCAGAAATAACGCTTTTCGGAAAAAATAACAACAGAGCAGATCAATACTTAAAATTGTTTTCTAACTGGAATGATTTTAACTTAAATATCAGTTTGTTGGTGGAAGTGATAATACTATAATTTAAGTTTAACCAGTAACATTTTCGCAACTACAAAAGTAAATTATTGTTACTTATACATGTACCCAGGTGAGTGGTTTGTGAAGTACCTTACTCTGAAAGCATTTACAATGAATTGCTAGACAGTACATTTTAATAAATAAAGGAACGAAAATACAGAACATTTGTTCATTAATTTGCCTACTTTTATTTTAACACATAAAAGTACTAACTTGTTCATAAAAATTGATTCTATTTAATATCCTAACTATTACGAATGTTCAAATACTAAATGAAAAAAGTGCTCTTATTCTAAAATTGTAACTCTATGCGATATATCAAAATGTCGATATTCGTCTGAGGGCCATATATAGTCTTGCGATAACAATAGCTTTATTGTAAGTTAACATTTACTTGTACATGTATACCTGAAGCAAATAAGACAAACAGTTCAAGCCATCATGTTATCTCATGTCCTATATTAGATAATTTGTATATTTTCTATATTTAAAATCGACGTATTATATTTTTAATAGAACTTTCAACGCATAACTAAAACTAAATCAAACCGTAATTGTACAATTTAAGCGTATTGTCACCGAAGATGTTCATTAACACAAACTTATTAAATATCTTCACGAATACCATAGCTTAAAATACACGTATAATTATTTCTAGTTCTGACTACTTGATTGATAATTAAGCAGCCTTTGAAATTCACAAGGAAGTATATAAAATATGAAACGGCAGATGTGTATGTGGCAACAGCAACCGGGCGGTCAATGGAGCCGACGTCATGTTTCCCAGTCATTCTTGTGCTTTCATGAACGTTCATTTGCAGACATTGTTCTTTGTCGAACAGACAAAAACTTAACTATTTTTGAACTGTCAAGTCGATTTTTTTCATTTGATATTTATTTGATTTCATTATGCTCAATAGCAAGGCTTATTCTAAAAGATAATATTACATAAGGCGGTGAGTTTTCTTGTCCCTTATTTCTTATTTGTAATATAAAAAGGATATATGCCATATAACGAAAGGATTATTTTTACAGAACTATCCATAGATTTAGTTATTTGCATCTTATCAAATAATGGATGTTCGTAAATATTAACTAAAGAATGTTCACCCCATAAATTGTAAAAAAAATACAGGAAAGGTAAAGTACTTTGCCAGTTTCTTTAACAACAAGTTTAATCTGCCATCTGCCAAATTGCTACTATAATATAACTTCATTATACGTTTCATGAGTCTTTAAAACATGTATACTTTTGTCCAATTTCAGACGTGTCTGTCATAACTTGTAACAGGCCATGGCAGTATGGCATTTTTTTAGGGTAAGCATTGCACGTTTAAATGATCCGGGAGTAAATGCTATAGCTTTTTACTATATGGACTTCATATGTGGGTGCGTTTTAAATACAGATTTGAGGCCACGAATATTTAACACGGAAGTGCTATTTAAGGTCAAACCACTATCTGTGTATTATTGTCATGTATGAATCAAACTGATGCAGGACAATTTGTCGCAGTTTATGTCATTGTGAAGAAATCAGACAGTTCTGGACCATTTCTAAACATAATTGCGATCCAATTTCAAGTCTGTGCACTATTAAATCGCAAAAGCATATTGTTTGACGAAATCTTTACATTCGATAATTCGTACAACACTAGAGATTAATTTTCGAAGTAATGCAACATGCTCTATAATAGTCAACGTTACTTTTAATACATATATTGAACAGAAAGGTTTTACTTATCTATCAGGTTAAAGAACCAGTCAGTCTTAGAATTGATACAAATTAATTACAAACTATACATCAACGGCTATGATCACCTGAAATCCAAAACGTCAACGGTCGTAATAATACTGTCCAATCCTCTTAAAAAGAGGAACAGGGAACATTCATCCTGGATTTTGATAATCAATAATAACGTCATAATTCTTCTTGCTTTATCTAAACACACTCCAATATCGAAGTCTGACATAAGTAAATCGTTTCATCACCTCTCTGCTAGCACAAAGAACGATCACATTCATCATACGACCACTCATACAGATATGTGTTAATAAATAGGTGTCGATATATTTACGTCACAGATTTGAGATAAGCTTACATGCAGAAGGCATAATAGGGTAAAAGAGTATACGTTTGTTGTTTTTTGCCGATTGTAACCTATTTTTCGGGATAATACATTTGTATATGTAAGGTCAGTCTTGTGGTTTGTGTTACTGATGTGAAAAAGAACTTTATATAGATAATTATATGGTTAGCTGAATTCGTAAACTTTGTTTTCACATATCATGTCTTTACATCTTCGAATATACATATTTTTTGAATAACTTAAAGGTGGTATCTAACAGTTTGCCTATATCAAATACATGCACTACTGCTGTGATAAACTCACATTTAAAAGCCTAAATACCATTTGATAGTTAATGACTGGCTAAAGCAAGGATAACACTTACAAAGGGAGTTATCAAGAACTTCACGTCATCAATATGAAGGGTTCTCAAAACGCATTTTATTAATATTTCTGTAAATTGAAATCATATGGGTTAATTTATAGCAAATAATTTGCATCGGGTCAAAAACAATTATTACGTATTACAACTTGTCTCTGTGAACAGCTGTCTTAAGAATGGAATTGTGACAATGAATATGAAGGTGCTTCCTGTATTACAATGGGTGGTGCCCGTTGCTGTAAGTTATGTCTATTACACAGGCTAGTTAACTACTTACTGCAAGTGTAAACTGTGTGGCGATGCGGCTGACATACTTTATCACTCTAACAGGTTACGTTTAACTCCGACACATTCACACTTGTTGTCTTGAGAAGCATGTCAACAAAGTGAAAATCATGTATAAAGATACTAGAGTCAATCTAAAACGATACATGTGATTAAAATGTAATACAATTATTTAATTTAAAAGTATAAGAATTTTGATTATTAATTATGTGTTTAAGAACGCAATCGACCATTTATCATCTGCGGTATCGTATTATTCTATTTGTAGTCTGGTTATATTAGCCTTTATGAATGCAACATAACTATTTCCAAAATATTCGATTTATACAAATATTAATATTCATTTTCTTTCAATACACACACGTTTAACGACATTTTAGTTTATGTAAACGGTAAGGGTTCTTCTTTCCAGGGTAAAATCTGCGGACAACATACATCCAAGAATCTACTTGGTACACCTTTAAGACATCATTTGCTGAAAAAGAATATATAAGACAATGTCATATGAGCATTGCAGCATATACCAAAATTGAAAAGACACAGGACTAAGGTATCCACATGCTCGCCAAATGTAAATATGAGAACAAATCTGTGATGAGTCATTTAACAATAAGAGCAAACCCGACAGTTACCGCCTTGGAACGGTCAGTCGGCAATATGGACCGATTGGGATGCTTAACCCGGTTTAACAGAGCTCTAACCTCGCACTTCCTATTGGATTTCTCGAAGGCAAGCAACGATAAGAAAACAGATTCATTTGCATAAGTGTCCAAGCGCTGACGTTTTGTTTGACAAGTTATTACGAAAGCAGTGACGTCATTGAAAAATAATGTCCCCGTAGTGTTTAGAAGAGAGATAGGTATTATTTCGATTAACAAAACCCTACAGAAAACGTTAATAGTAATTAAATTTTCGAATCAAGAAAAAATAATGACCAGAGAAAAGGAAATGGTTGTAGCATCCTGTTCACGCGGAGATGGAATTGAGGAACCAAAGTCCAATGTCCATCAAAGGAAACACACGTAACAATCCTCATCAGGTGAATTAAGTGACAACATAGATTACATGCACGGGGAGATTTTTTACTACAGCCACACTGCACGAGTAACATTGTTGTGATCATGAATAAGAATATATAAGACAAAGTCCTATGAGCATTGCAACATATACAAAAATTGAAAAGACAATTCGTAAAAATCTTCCAATATTAATGTTTGGACAGATTCATACTTAAAAGTCACAACATAATAACACGTGTGGATTTATTTGCATGTGCATTGCAAGTAACACAATTTGGGACAGCGTAAACGTATCACTATGCAATTCGGATGTTTGACGACTCTAGTTATCTGCGACAACTGACATCAACGGAATTTTCCCGTCGTGCTATAATCTGTTCAAGATAATATCAAAATAAAAAAGATTTGATACACTCTCATTATTGAGGAGAATACCGATTTGGCGATTCCAGTTGAAGATACACTGTTTTTTCGCGACACATAAAGACGGAGGAAAATGTTTACTAAAACAAATGATCAGATAGCACAGTTGCGGGCTAATGTTATACCTGTGTAACTTTTGATGTCATTAGTCGTTACAAACGACCATTTTATAATATTGCTGTGGAAATGTTATGACACACCAGCGGTTTATATTTGAATAACAAAAGCACAGTCGACTTTGATAGAAGTGTATGGAGAAACCCGTGCATATAGTTTCTCTAGACATTAATAAGTGGGTTATCTCATAAGGCACCTATAAAATACGCCCTATGCCAACAATTGCCTAAATTCATTGTATGGTACTTTATAGTGTAGACATCCTTCTAGCAAATGGTTTACTGTAATTACATACGGTATCTGGGAAGCCTCGCTTTGTTTATGCAAAATGATTATCCGTGTAGCACACCACCCTCTAACTATATATAGTCTAGTCAGGTATTTGACAACTATAATATTACCATTCGCTCCTAGAATTCCAATTCTGGACGATTGCTATTTTATTCATGAAAAATTGATTAAGGCATATAGATGCCTTGACCAGGTGTCATAAATAGCGCTGTGTGGCTTCACATTATTGTGACTAACTATGCATAATGTACACATACAATGGATATGATGTAGTTATCTCTTGGTCAAGTTAGCTTCGTACGTCGGTACTGTATTGAATGCCAATAAAATGATCTATTAAGAAGAAGCAAACCGGTTTAAACAATCTAAGGTTATTTTTATTAAGACATGCATTGTTTCTAGTCAAATATTACTTATACGATATTAACTTTATATTACAACATATTTATCGATGGGATTTATAACTCATAGTTGTCCAATAGGCAATCAATTTATCGACAACGCTTATAATCGTTCAGTTGACATTTATCTTGGAAAGATGGGCATGCTTTCAAACAAGACCACTGTGAAGAAGCCATGTTGGGAATTTAATACTTTTGGGTCAACAGAATGACCTGCTTTTAACACAAACAATAAACGTTTGAAGACATTTCAATACACGAACAAAAGAAGAGTAAAGTGAAAGATATACCTAACAAAGCCATGGACCTATCTTCTGTATATCAGACGCGATGGGCTTAGACATTTGGTAATTGATTGATATTATATGAATGTATATTTTCTTAAGCGCATTAGTCCAATACGCGTTTGTATGTTAACATTACAGCACTACGGCTGTGATAGACTCACATTTAATAGCATAAATACTATTTGATAGTTAATGACTGGCTAAAGCAAGGAAAACACTTACAAAGGGAGTTATCAAGAACTTTAAGTTATCAACATATAAAGAGAACTCAAAACGCATTTAACGCATTGCAACAAATTGAGTTTCATTAATTTTTCTGTACATGGAAATCATGTTTATTTGATAGCGTTGCTTCACATGTTCAATGTTTATAATACGTTTATTGTGAAAAGTTTTTATATGGTCAAATTCTGAGTTTTACAGAAGGACTTATGAATTCAGCTCACATTAGATACCTGTGCACAATTTTGTTTTCAATTCTTTAAAGGTATACTAAAGCATGGGAAAAGAACTTTACATCTTTTGTGTATTTGTTTCAGAACTCTAAATAGAAAAGTTAATAAAAAAAATCTCTATGCTATGGGTTTAGAAAGTCGAGGCTTGCGTTTTAGCATAAGGATGAGATACAGGTTGCCGGTATAAAATATTATTAGCGTGTATAATAAGGTACTTGCTTGTCTGCCCAAAAATGCATGCATTTTGATTTTAACTATCCCCTCTGGACCAATACTGAAGCTCGTACAAGTAAATTTTAAAGGTAATGATGCTGCACTAAAGTCTCCTGAGAAAAGACGTGATTTGACACGCCAATTATCTTTAGCTACATTTTCCGGTTAGGATTTAGATACATGAGAAGGTCCTTAAAGCATAACGCACTTAAAATTAATTGCCGTAAGTTTTGTGACCTTTACAAATCTTACCTTGTATATGCATTCTTTTAAAACAATATACACAACTGTTTATTGTAAAGAAAAAATATAGCTGTGTATGGTATTTACATAGTTTGCTTAAAGTTGTTTAGTAAAATCATTTTTAAACATTTATTAAACATCAGCATGCTAGTTAAAAGGGAATTCTAATTTAGAAGAATAATATTTCCTCATGTTTAAATAATATTTTCTAGATTTTGCCAACTCTTTAAAAATGGATGTTTACGGACTGCACTTTTAAATAAATAAAAGCAAAGTATAGTTTCTAAGCGATCGATTTTCATTAAACATAATCTTATATAAAATATACATTAAGTATGATTAACAGTTTAAACTGTGAAAAAAAGCTGACCGTGCTTCTTCAACAGAATGCAGAATCATGATTAAAATTTTACCTTTAATCCCGTGACAATCAGACATACCCTAAACGGTAATGGATGGGGTGTCTGGTGTCAGTCAGCTTAGGTGAAACAAGAGCTAGAGTGTTGTATGAGCAAAATGTTTTGGTTGGTTCGCTTGACATTATGACGTCATAGGTCTATGGAAGGTTGCGTAGTAACGATTGCTGGCACATTCTTTGGACCGCGCAACGATGAGATACTAGTTTTCTGAATATGTTTTGTACTTAAATCTTTAATTTATAAGACCAGCCGTTAAAAAAGTAAACGTACTGAATATGCAGTTAGATATATATGTAAGTCGTAATTAAAATACAGCCTGGTTACTTGTTGGTAACGTTTTGTACAGCTGTATTTTGAAAGAATCCAGAATATTGTCATCAACGACGGTATCATTCAAATAACAGGAGTTGTCAGGGATCGGAATATTGAATATCCACGACAACATGAAGCCATGTGGATCTTACTGATTTGTGGTATTGGTAAGTGATTTGTAACATTTATTGGTCAGCTATTTTCTATTCAGTGACTCTTTGACAATAATGATTATATCAATAAAGCAAGAAAGTAATGTAAGGACGCAAACAGTAAGTCTCAGAACAAAAACGATACTGTGCAATAGCTATTTGCGAAAGCCATTTTCGTTGTTGGTTTGGCGGCATATTTACTTTTAAGTATATGAAAAACCCTTAAATTAACTCCAAGGCACAAGCCCGTGCTTAACATTGCAGTTTTTATAAATGAATGACTGTGATAATGATAAAATATGGCTTCCAGTAGCAAGCTAATTTTATCAGCTTTACGTATACGTTTTAAGTCTACCTACCGTTGCTATTTTAAATGACCTAAACATGAAAAGAATGCTCGATGAGAGAAGTCTGGATCGGTTCAGTCTCTTTTCACGAAATTAGTGCCATCGTTCAAGATCTGTTCGCGCAAAAAGAGCACTTTAAGTACCAGAGTAGACGTTAGATCATTATAGTTTTATGCGAGATATTGAATCAAATGAAGCAGTTTTACGGCGAGTTAAACGACCTATCGCTTTAAGCTGAACTGACCTACAGACTCACCTTTTTTACAGCTAGTCTTCCGGCGGCACGTTCGGAGTTCAGCAGCTACCAGTGTTCAGACGGACGAGTGGTATGCCAGACTAATAAAACGTTTATGAAATGCCACAACAATACGCGGATTTTAGTGATGGAAATCAAAACAAAGGAGGTGACGTCATGCACGCGGTGTACTTCCACTTGGTGGCAGACCCGTTGCACTTGCATTTACTTTACGGAGCTCAAGTATCACGGGATCATTGATAAGGCTGTAAAGAAACAATGTGACGATATGCAGGCTTGCAATTTAACGGCTTATTTCAATAATAAGGCTATGCTGGCAACATTCACGTGTATAGGTAAGTATGTCACAGTTCGTCGTATTTAAGTTCATACTTACAACCCGAGATTTAAACAAACGTTGATACCCGGTTTACATAAGCTTCATTTGTACAAATGAATTTGCAGTCACCCCATATTTAACAACATAGGTAACTATTGAAAGTGTATAATATCAAATGACTCAATTCTGACCATGTTCTTTCAAAATGGAATTGTTACTAAATATGTCATAATAAAATTAATGTAAAAAGGGATTATTTCTAACAAATATAAAATTGACAATTTGTTACAGTCAGGTGGAGTTGTTTCTATCTCAGTAGTGATGATCGCGTTTAACCTTTATGTCCTTCTAAACCTAATGATAGAGGGCGTTATGGACTCGTGGTGATGAAGTTGATAATGATGTGGCAATAACTGTTAGGCCTGATGTGGCAGGGGTAATTTGTGGAATCATTGTGTTCTTCGAGTAAGATTAATATGGGCTGTTCAGAGGTCATGGAGTGTATTCAAGTCTCCTGATTTCGGTTTTTTTCATCTTTTGGTATCACCAACTTCGAAAAAAAGTCTTACATTTCGAACAACAGGACTCGCCTTTTAGCATTTTCTTTTGCAATATTATAATTGCGGCAAAGTAGCAAAGGTACTTTTTATTGACACTTGTGACAATGAAAAATTGTGAATACACTATTTATTTCCAAACAGGAGAAGACGAGGAACTGGAATCTATTCTTCAACCAACGAACACGTCAATGGAATCACCAAACCCGGACTTAATGAAGATCTCGGTCGATGGTAGGATTAAAGATCTTTAAACTTTTGGACCAATTTAAAATATTACTAAAATTTAGTTAAATTAGAAAACACGTACCAAACAAATACTGGCAAAACAAATGTTAATAGATGCCATCACCAATATACATAGACAAGGGCACACATACAAATTACTAATGTGCATCCCGATCTAATCATCATCGACACACGTTAGGATATAAACTGTGATGACAATAACCCTGTTTGTAAAGATAAATCTTACCTATGACTTATTATGTGTATATTTCGATGTTTCTGTGTTAAAGTATAAAGTCTATAATTGCGCAAGGACGGCAATGTTAATGATTTTGGAATGAAATACCAACTCTTCGGTACGAGTTCAAAACAAGTTTAGTGCCTATACATTTTTAAAGAAAGCTTTCCATGTTTGACCTAATCACATGGTATAAAATAATTTGTACCAACAGTGCCGTGAGCGAGTTAATTGTTTAAAATGTTAAGAATAATGGTTACCATAATCTACTTAATTTACGGACGTAACTATGCCCTAAGTATAGGTTGAAAACTAGGATACGTTAATGCTTGTTGAAAATTAAATGGGTTATGGGGATTAAAGTGCATTTTGAAATTCCTAAACTAAATGTTCTTAATAGTTTATTTAAAACAAAAATCAGTATATTACCTTCATTTGTTAAACGCATATTTTATATATTAAAAGCTCTTATACCTTAAAACATCCTTTTCGAATAACACTATCCGATATGTTAATAAACATTGATTTACTAACATAATTGTATATGCTTGTCTTATTTTGCGTTCATTTCAACAGAAAGCAATGTATGTACACGTTGTCCTCCTTTTACGTACCTGATACACGCATTTTCCTTTGTAAAATCAAGTATATTAGTTTTCTCTTATAAATGTTCGCAGTAAATAGTAAAGTAGTTGGACAATTCATGATTCTAATGTCATGCCCATTAGCAGTCAACAATAAACACCAAAAATAGACAACAGATCCATTTAGAGTGTGCTGACGCAGACTTATATTTAATTAGGTGTCAAAATACCACAATTATCGCCGATGGCAATACTGATTAAAGCTTTATCTTTTCCGATTACTAAAATTATCAGCTCTCGATAATCTGACGATTTTGTGATCATTAGCAGGTGAAGGCAGTGCAAGCGCGGCCCCGGTAGCCTATGTTGCCATGTTGATCGGGGCTGTCATCCTGATTCTGACGAGTGTTTTGTGTATAGTCTACCGAACTAAAGGGTAGGTCACTTCTATGTTTTGTTTGCTACGCATACATTGTTCTTCTTAAAGTTAATCAGTGCTCCGTTAAAATATGTTTATTAGGATTGCTGTACCATAGCTTTGATAGTGTATGGTCAGTTTGGCTTCTGTCATTTTCATCGTAGTGCTTATGATATCACTCGATTCTAGTCAAAAGTTCGAGTGACTTCAGACCCTACATCAGTTGAATCTGTTTCTAATAAACTCATAGGTTATGGTGTATTTTTAAGGCAGTAATTGGGTGCAAAAGGCGTAGTGGTAGAGGCGCCTAATCAAACTCATTTGACTGCCTAGCTTCCCACTGCGTAAGTTCGAGTCTCGTTCGGGGCGAAGGACTTAATGTTAATGTGGAAAGGTAATCTTGCTGACCTGCGGTGCACTGGTGTTTCTCCATGCTTGTTTGGGGTCTTCCTCCGCTTAAACACCTGAATGTCGCTATAATGACCATAATTTGTCGCTGCGATGTATCTAAAAAAAAAAAAAAAAAAACAACGAAAGGAGTATTATCCACATGAACAAAATACAGGTATTGCATAGAAAAGTATTGTTATACTATGAAGACAAACCGGGATAAAACAATAATGCGAAACCTACCATTAAGGTACTGTTGAAACTTAACGCGGTAGTGTATAAAAGTCGCCCAACGACTGCGCAAAATTTAGGTTTTATCACAATTATAGATTATGGTAAAACTTAAACAAGTCTTCGAAGCAATAAAATTGGGTTAGGGCTAATACTCATTTAGCACACTCATTTTCCTTTCAGCAAGCGGGGGAAAAAGAATCCAACGATAATTCCGTCAGAAGTGAATGGTAATTCTTTGGCGAACCCTGTTGACCTCACAAATCCAGATCCAGCTGCCATCGACTCAAGCTGCAATGCTTCCGAAGCATCAGAGGACAATGGTTATTCATGTGACAGCCCACCTTCCTACGAATGGTGTATGATGAAAGACATTGGTAAAGTTTGCGAGTCACTTAACCTACACTCCAGTGACTCAGTTGGAAAGATTGAGCAAATATGTTGTACGTTAAATGCAGACAAATTTGGAAAAGATTGTAATTTAGTCGAAGAAGAATCAAATAGTGACCAGTTACAAATGTGTTGGTCAGTTGATGACGATCGACAGGAGATTATGAACGTTGAGTGCGGTTTACAGGTAAGCCAGGTAACTAATAGTAGTCTGCAAACCTTTGAATCGAATGAAAATGATTGTCAATTGGGCGGGTCATCTGGTGACGAGACACAAGACTGTGACTCAACAGAGGAAAAAGAATGTGAACCAATAAGCGGGTCGTTGCACGTCTTCGAGGGTATTGAAACCGAACAGATTGCATCTGAGGACGAGATAAAGAAATGTGGCTCCAATGAAAACCTCTAACAAGTATGTTGCTTCAGGGGAAGCGAGGACTCAGCGTATGCATTTCACCTCAAGACGAATAAATACTTAGAACCGCGTGATGATTTGAAGGTTATTAAATTGTAATTGTCCACTATTGATGCATTCAATAAGAACGAGGACATTTCTTACAAATGTACATTTTTTCTTTCCAGTGCTCAGCGGTCTTAACAATGGATTAGTATTTCTGAATATATAGTCGATGATGAGACATTATTTTGGCAAAGGTCGACGCATTGGGTATATAAAATTGTTTCTAAGCAATCGGAATTAAGAACTCATATTTGTTTGCCTTTCAAATGTGTTACTTGTATTGGTTATGAAGTGGGTTGACTAATATCATTTGTACTGCTTGTGACGAGTTCCTGCAAATATCAGATAACATATAGCAGTGTTTGCTTAAAAAGAAATGAAAGCTGCTATATGTATGTGCTTAAGGGTTCAGAGCAACGAGTAAATATATTTTATGCCAGAGGCCACGATTCCCCTGAAGATTCAGTTGTCAATGTAATTATGTTTATCGTCGGAAGTTTTGATCAAATATACTAAAATACATTTATATAAATATTGAACCATGTTGAACTATGATCAAGACAGATTGTATAGTCAATGAAAGAAAGATTAGGTTGGTGAACAAAAAATTTAAATAGGATATAAATTAGCAAACCTTCCTGTCTAAATATTACATGTAGTCAGACCATTTATTCCATTCGGGCAAAAAGAAGACAACAAGGAAAATACATGCATAAGAGATATATGCACCCACTTGTGTTCATCGATAGTTGATACATTGTTAGCGTACAGACGTTACACAAACTTACATGAAATGTTAAATAATAGATAAGCCTTTTAACGGGACAAATTCACCAGACCAGTTGATATATGTAAAATGATGATTTCAAAAATGCAATCTGAATGTATCATTATATCACAAAACAATTATAATTGAAAAGACGATATGAATGAGTTTTCCCTTTGGGTTCGATTACTTAATTTCATGAGAATAATAAGCTTGTAATACTGTTATATGTTTAACCTAAGTGTAAACGCATTTTTTAAACAATGAGATTCATTTTAAGTTCTCAAATTTCAATTCCTTTATTTAATTATTTGTTGTTGATTGTGCTGTTGTTGTTGTTGCTTTTTTCCCGGGGATAGTATAACTGCTTAGGTAAGGTTAGCATATGGCATGTAGATTAAAAAGTTTCAATTATATTTTAAAGAAGAACAAATGTGATATAATTTACATAATTACTTTCATTTGAATTGGTCATTAACTTTGCCTATTCTAGCGAATTCATAAGCGCTTAATTACACTTAGCCTTGATAGCTTAGCTTTAGCATCGTCAAATAGTTAATGTTTTGTATGAAAACAGCAATGACATCCCAAATAGGTTTTTTTCGTCTTTTCCTTAAGAGTAACTTTTAAAGACAAAAACAAATTTGAATGTACGTTTTCTGTAAAAAGTAAAAACAATAACGCAAATGACACAATACACTTTCAAAGCTTCGATTATCACTGTTATAATGTTAATCGCTAGAAAATATGGTAGTGGTATTTTATCCACCTGTCGTACAATGATTCATTTTGGACATTAAACCTTTTGTCTAGACGAAATATGTCATCATTGATATAATCGGTACATTATACAGTCTTAAATACAAGACAAAGTCAACGATTCATGTGATCGAATGCACGAAAGAAACACACATTAAAACAAAAACACAAGTATATACGACCTAATTATTGTCGTTGTTTCTAAGCAGAGAAAGTATAGAGAAATCAAGCAGAAACTATATAAATATAACATAAACATTGCTGAAACGAATGATTCCTTTTTGTATATTTTAGTAATGATAGATTTCTCACAACAGAGAGCTATTTAAATAAAAAAAAAATAAAACAAATCCAATTAATATGTGTGTGTGCACATTTCATTTCGACTTACTGTGACGGATAATTACAAATACACCATTCTGTTCCAAAAATTAAACAAATTTATTTTGCATATCTGATAATGCACTATTCTACAAATAGAGCCGTCATTGAGCATCCATGTGTATCCCTCGTCTTCAAACATTGATTTTTGCTGACTTGGTAGATGTAGACGTAGATGTACTGAGTGGCTGAATACGGTTGAACCATTGCATGAAATACAACACTTATTTCGCACAACAGTACTACACACAATAACGTCGACATACACAATATCTACTTTAGGAATTTATTATAATATGAAGATACTTAACATTGCATTTACCAAACAACTCGTTTTAGTTTATTGTAAACTATTTACATGTTCAGTGGAAATATACCTGACCTGGTACATGTAGCTCAATCGGTAGAGCGTTTGCTCAATTTACGGGAGGCCTCGGGTTCGACACCGGTCCACAACAAAGCAAAATCGTTAAAATGTAGTGGTATAATTCCCTTTCTACCGCTAAAGCAAATGTAAGAGTAGTTCCACGACTGGTCGGTTCCTTGTCTGGCAAATGTGGCTGGATGTGGTATCGTACATGGCTGCTTCAAGTGGACACCGCTTCCAGATAATTGGAATACTCTTGGTGAGACGTTACTCCCAATAAACAAACAGGGGAAATATACTTGGTTAACCCTGCAGTATAAGTGCAATTATTCTTAACGACACGACCTTTCCGAATAAACGCAAGTATTACCGAGACTACGGCATATTTTGTTAATGAACCCTTCGTCCATAAAGTTTTATTTATGTTACACTTCTTATCCGTACTGTTTATGGGGTCACTGTGTGCCATAAAGACAGTCGCAAATTGCATGCAATGATGTTCATTAGCAGAATTGATGTGGTTCGAATACAATTTATAAGCTATTATGTGAAAATGAATTACCATATGCAACGCCCATTGATAACGATGCTTGCATGTTATTTTTCTTGTCTTTTGCCATGAAAAAGAAAATGGAAAACTCTCCATATGTATATATTTGACTAAAACACAATGTCTCATTAAAACACGCTTTATGCTTATTCCTATTTTTGTTCTTAAAATCGGCGTTTGTCATGTTTTTACCGCTTTCGAAATAAGCGGAGTGGGGAAAAAATGGTTCAAAAAGAATATGTACTGTTGTCGGTCCCGCATGCGAAGCAGCAGAAAGAAGGAATGTTTAAGTTAACTGATCCGACCGATTGTTTTAAATATGTCACGTTATGTACTAGAAGTTATACATAACGTCAATTGTTGTCAGACGTTATATAAATATTATGTTTTGGTATATACATGTGTGTATTGGTATTTTTGTATCGTATGTAACTTTTCTCGTCGGTTCTAAGTACGGGAGGCCCCGGGTTTGATCCCGGGTCGCGAAATATCAAAGTCGTTAAAATGGTAGTGGTATGGATAATGTTACTGGGTGTGGTATCATGTCAGGTGTTCACGGCATGCTATACACAATGAAGACAGCACTATATCCGCATCAAGTGGACACCGTCTCCAGATAACTGAAATACTGTTGATGGGACGACGATAAATGCAATAAACATAAACATGTAACACTTCCTAGCTGGGTAAGTGGAAACATTTACTTAAGGATAACTTAAATTTTAAATCAAGATTGTAATTAACACTGGCTATAAGCTGAGGTGTCAGTACATCCTTTCTAAACTGAAACCTTTTTTGGCAGCGATGTATGCGTTTCTAAAGCAATGCATATTTTATGACAATTATCATGCACGTCTTATGCAATGTCTTATATACGCCGTGCTTTAAGTAATTAGATAACTAGTTTGCAGCATGTTGTTTCTATTACATACTTCATTTTACAACGATAATTTGTGTAATTCTAGATTGGAAAATTATATTGTGTCCCTTATTTATCACTTTATATTTTCCCACAGGAAGATGTCGATACGTTGAATACATGTTTTCAAAGTTAACAAACAAATGCATTATTTAGGTTTTCTTTGCTAACATGTCTTATTATGTTTCTTTCTGAAATACGCCAAATAATAATAATCAACCGTTAATTCATTGCCATTATTGTTTTCATCGCTGTCGCTGTAAACATAGTTTGTGGCTTGTGATTGGCTGAGGCTTATATTAAAGAAGCTAAGTAATGGTTAGACAAAATTTATTGCGAGTCATAATAATTTCCCCGAAGATTCCGATATCAATCTGCATGCGTATATCGCCGACAGCTGAAATGTCGTTTATGCAGCCAAACGATAATTAAACAACTATTGAACGCTGAGGGACACTTCCTTCTTGTAATATTTAATAGTTCACTTTTAGCTAGCGTCTCTTTAATACAACTTTCCCAATAATATAGCTCCCTAAGTGTTCTATAAAGCAGACTATGCACATAAATTTCATTTACCCATAACATAAAATCGCGACAAAAAATATATGTGATCAGTTAAACGACTCCCAACGAGAAATTGGATGTTTGGTAATGCTCCTGTTTCTATCTATGGCTGAATTTGAAATACAATTTATCTATGATGAAGGAATATGTCATGGTTAAATAAAAGATTTAGACTAAAAAGTGAAATACTTATACGACAATTATGCCGGTACCATAGTTAATGAGAAACGATATGCTTCTGAGATAGTTATGTGTTAAGATAACTTGAAATTCATAATGCAAAATAGAACTTGCAATTACTGCAACTAAAAAAACAGCTTTAACCTACGGCGTTACTTCTTCGTTGATTGCGTTCACTTTTATTTGTTCCGTTTTATTACAACGCCGGTCAAACTTACACATATAAGAGTTGTTTATGAGCAAACTTCCACTACAAGGCAGGAAGACTTAGGATTTTATCATTTTGTCAAATAAAATCTGTGACAGACTATCAAATAATCTTATACTTAATGATACTTAGTTAAAGTTAATGCTTAAATTAACAAATCAGGTGATATTTATACTGATCAACTCAACGGTACCGTTCGTTACCACGAAAAGTTACTCTCCAGTGTCTTAGAACGTTAACATGTCAATAAAAGTATTTAGGTTGGTGCAGTCATACGATAGCTCGTTAATCCGGCAATCCTAAGAAACCTTAATCAAAGACGGCGGTAGACCAGGAATTGACAAGTAGATGTTTCATCGAATCCCTCTAAGAAGTTGAATTAATTTGATCGTAAAACTTCTTTAAACTTTTCATAAATGATTGTATCTGGACAAGGCTCTTGATACAAGGTTTTGCTTTGCAATTCGTCTTTGACTAACTAATACTTGAATTGTTAAACCAATTGTTTGATTGTCGAAAAATGATGACACGCAGTCAGGTTGAATTACTTTTCCTTTTAGGTGTATGATAGATTTTCATGTACTAATTTTCCGAATTGCTATGTTCAATGCATAGACATTCGATTTCGTAATTGGATGACGAGATACTTATCTTTACACAAAGTAAGATGTACATGTCGACGATGGAACACACTCCAAACTATAATTAATAAACTGAAAATAATGGTTCGCGTGTATCATTTTTAAATAATGCTAATTTGACAGCTAATGGATGAAAATCATGAAATACACTAGGGCCCCGTTTACTTAATGTCGTATTTGGTATAACTGCACGTTTTATGTTGGTGTGCCAGTGGGAAAAAGCTACACATTTCTGTTTGGAATAATTACGTCCTTCTTTTTTGGGTATTTTCGCTATTTTTAATGTTGTTTTTATGGCACACTTTACCATGTTTGACATAGGACTAGTAAATTTTTCTGAGTCCTCTTTTATAAGACGTCTCTGTTCTTTAATATAATCCCGAGCGTGAGTAATTTTAAAATCTTCCTGCAGGTGGTATTATATTGACAGTTGTTCATATCTAGATAGCCGTTTAGTTGATTATTGTTATTGTCTTGTTTTTCAACTGTTGTGGTGTGATCATTTGTTTCTTTCGAGATCAGTTTAAAACACGTTTATTATATGCTAGCTTAAAATAAACAGACTTTCTTCTCACATGTTGTCACACACACACACACACACA
>CM017566.1:11242139-11327139 GCA_007844125.1 Sinonovacula constricta | reverse complement strand
TGGGATACCTACAAGTAAATCGTCCCTGGTTTTCAACGCATTCGCTGTTTTGGTAAATATAATTAGTCCATATTTCCCCATAACCTCGGTTTTGTACTTATATGAGAGCAATACATTCGGGTCCCTCTCAAGAGGCAGACGTAGGAATTAATAAACAATGTTTTCTTTTAAATATGAAACATTCATCATGACAGTTCGCCGCATATTTAGAAAATGGAACATGGGAGTTTGAAGATATTACATGAATCTCATTCTCCAAACCGTTACAACATAAGTATACATCATAATGTCAGATATTAGAACCCTGGCATATGTGCTAGATTGATGTCGAAGGTTCTTTGTACGATATTGTCAATCTAATAGATAAATAAAATGAGACACATCATATTGTTTAGCTTGAAATCTGTGAGGACTGTTTGCTGATAAAACCTGTTCGCTTTCAAGTAACAGTTGGTCTAACGGTAGGAATGTGAGCATGACATGCATGTGAATCACGGGGTTTTCCCGCAGGAAGCTTTCTAAGCGATAAAATATAAATATCTAAAAATTTCAATTAAAATTTGAATGTATTTCTCACCTAAGCGACTCGCAAGTGAGGGCATACGATAAAGTATGATTTACTTGTTTTATTCAAACAACCTTGCCCCCAAACTGAATTAATGCTACATTTTGAGGCGACAACCAGATAAATCGAAAGACATATTCTGAATAAACTCTTACCTGCAGAAATCGACGTAAAAATCAAATTGTGTAAAGGACAATTGTTTGTATCACTAATTATGTGTTTTCAACGTTCTTTCTCGTTACTTAATGGGTCTGTGCCGGATTTATTTACGACGCGTTTATAATCAAGAAACAGTTTTTGGCTTCTCTGTACATGGACTTTTACAACAAAACCGTAAAAAATTCCAATCTGTGGTAAACAAACACGTAAATAGGACTTAAAATATGAGTCAGTTTGAGAACGTAGTGCCTATCATAGCGGTTTACACTAGTTTGACACTTTAATAAAAAAATCTTAATTAAAACATGATTAAGACGTTTGCTTAATATTACAGCATGTTAGTTTGTTCCTATGTATAATTTTAGCCATCATTGTTTTATCATGCAACTATAAAGTTGTCCCAAAACATGTGACGTTTTAATAGCAGTTGAATGTCAAAATATCGGGATATACAATAATATTTACCAATACAAAATATTGTTTAACCATTTAGTCGGATTTGGAAACTGTATTTTATTTGTCGTTCGTTGTAACGTTTAATGAGCCTTTGTTTGTTTTTGTTAAAGTTTCGTGTCAGACAAAGGTACATTTTCTTACGACAGAGCAGACGAGCATGCGAGTGTTTGATTGATGATTGCGACGAATTAGTGCTACCTAATGCCATGTAACGATCAGAGTTATTAAGATGCGCACTGCAGTGTAGTAAATAGTGTCAGTAAGGCTGTGGTTTATATATGTTAACATACTATTATTGACTAATGGCACTATCAGGAAATTGTGTATACGTTGCGTCAGATCCCTCAAATAAAACATATCTAAAGATATCATATCAACTCAAACACGATCATTTGCGTAAACCCTTATGAATAATAAATGTATAGTGCGGAAATTCTTCTCTCTCCATTATTGGACGTACAAGTTTATTTGTTCGCTTTATTTGGTTCCAAATGGTCGTTTCTGTTATGCGACCGCTTGCTAGACAATGTCCAGACTTGGTTAATTCAAGCACTAATTAAACTTATAAGCACATTCACTAACATCTTATGATTAAGTTGTATGGATAAACTAATACATTTTGGCATGTTTGATACATGTAAGCTTGACTTAACTGTCACAGCTCAGACTTTAGATGACTCTGGACAATATGGAGTTAAAGCTATAGAAAACGGTTCATACAATGTTGTTTAAATTGCATAAACAATTCTGAGCAAACAAGTACATGATTATCATTTTATTTCTCTTTATAAGATTTGCTGTTCGATTATTTCTCCAGATACATATCCATAGGGACGTCCACGTATTTGCATGATTCGCCTCTGGTTTAGAAATAACTCGTATTATTGTTGTTTTCTTGCTGTTGTTTTTATGTTTTCTTTGTGAAAGTAACTTGCTCGATCCATGAGTAATGTTGTATGCATAGGAAAAATATGCTTCAATGATATTTCCGTTCTATAATTGATTTTATTGATGGTTTTATTAGATACACATATCCAACATTGAAAGATCGCTGTGAAATTAGCGCAGTGAAGGTTACACATTCAAATATTCCTGCGTGTATACCAGCTGAAGATACTTTAACATTTATGCAAATGATATGACAAACAACTTCACTCTCCTGAAGCCTCTGTTGCCAGTGTTTATTGCTTGACATAAATGTATCGATCTCTCGAATTATTTGCCCCCCCCCCCCCCCATGGGATATATAACTATAAGTAAGAAATGTCAACACTTATACTAGAAATCATAAACTGGCCCCAGAAATATAGGAAACAAATAATTGCGTTCGTAATTTTTAAAAGAAAGTATTACAACAATTACATGTTAACCATCGATATATACAATCTTACTGGAGAAATTATAATCCACGATTTTTTCTTGGCGTCCTTTCGGAGAAAAAGGATGATATAAAGTGAAAACTTATTTTTTTTATAAACATGTATTGTACAAATGGCGTTTTTTAATTTTCAACGTTACATCTGAACCGAATGGAATTTAAATCATACTACCACGCGTTTAAACTTGCAATCGTTCTCGTGATAACATCTATCGCATGACAAAGTAAGTTTGTAATAACATAAAACATTGTTAAACAAACTATGATAATACCGACACGTAAGTAAAAAGTAAAAGCCAGAATATCTCGTGAAAATGTGTAATTGGTACAGAGCAGTTTGAAAAAGGTGTTAAAACTCGGGGTTATCCATTTTTCGAGCCGACACACTACTGATTGCGCTACTAGATCTGTTCTTGACTGATTTTCATATAGAACACTATCTCCTGTCAGAAAGGATGTTATCTTTAACGTTAGTAAATGCATTGAGCTCCTTTGTATATCCTAACATATAATAATATAAAAAATAGAACATAAAAACAATACCAAATCTTGTTGTCAAGCAAAACCTCAACGCCGTATTATGGGAATAGAAAACTGTGCTTTCATTCTGAGCTTGTTTGAGTAATTCAAGTGTTTTTTTTCGTTTTCAAGCATTAAAGTATCACCCTCTAACAGATTGTAAAGAATCTTGTTAATTAACATCTGGCAATGAATAAAAACCACGTAAATCCACGTTACGACCGGTCAGTGCGGTTTATATGGTCACTTCATAGCCATACAGGCTTTCTCAAATGGCAAACCAAGATGTTAATTAGCAGAATGGATGGGAGTCATACATCTTTATTCTCGCCGATGTAAGATAATGGCAATTACATTACTTTATTTTACGGTCATTGGTCCAGATGCTTGTTAAAATGTGTACCGTAACATAGAAACCTTTTGTCATTGGTCTCTGTCCAATTTCTCGATTTAACAGTTACTGTTATAGCATCGATTCATATAGCACGCATACTCATTCAAACGACGTATAAAACATAGTTATGAGGTTAAGGTTTTAATTTGGTCCGCTCAGCAATTGTTGGGTTAAATTTACAAAAAAAAACTTAGCGTAACGCGGTTCGACAAATTGTTAAGGTTAGGCGATCAATATGATAAAATACATAAAGAGACAACTGTTTTGTTTAGTTTTTGTATGTGCCTTGGCAAACGGAAAAGAAATAAGGAAACGAAAAGTGAAAAAAAAGTTCACTGAGAATGACCGCAGCCATTTAAATTTTAACAACTACCAGACAAAGGCAAACAGAGTTAATGGAAACGTGACATCAGTACAGTTACGATACATTGCACACAGGAAGAAAAAGAAATACCGCCTTGAGACCGTCAGTGGGCAAAAGGACCGAGTAGGTTGTTTAAACATGTTTTTTGGAGCGCTCCAACTTTGCACCTCCTAAGTGTTTTTCTCAAAACGCAACAGTGTCAATAGAAATACATCAGCAAAGTGAGACAACTAACAGTAAGGAGATGTAACGGGAGTATTTACTGATAAAAGAACACTTTATACAAACAAAATGCCTCCAATTATAAAAAACCCAGGAAATACGTACACTATGTACAGGAGATAAAAGCTTCAACAGCTCAACAGTTCCAAATGAGAGATGATGTAAAATAAGAACGTAATATTTCAACATTAAAAAGTACAATTTAACAAACACGAAGGAAAAGGTCGAATTTTAGAGAAGAAATAATCCAGATTAACAAATCACAATGTAATATTGTGACAAGATAATATGTAATAAAATCAAAGTTTTGCTATTAGAATCATGTGTCCTTATGCATTGCTTTTCCTTGACACTTTCAATTAGGTAATGAATGATGTGAAAAGTTAATATGAAATGAAATCCAAATATATCAAAAAATGTTATATCAGAATCAGTTTTCCTAATTAACCCAACTTCCATGATACGTTTTTATGTAATGATTGGTGTGTAAAAATAAATATTGTGACATTACATAGTCAGTAGTTTGAAAGCAGCTGAAACATAATTTTCTTGACGTTTTCGGCTTGATGCACGTATATACATGAAGCACCAACAGATTAAGCGCTTTAAGTATTGTGCTAGTCGATCATATACAAGCTAAACTATTTCCCATATTTTATGGAATGAAAACTGCTTAAACCTACGGCTTACATCAGTACTGACATATTAAGTTAAGAAAGATATGTTCCGTCTCCTTGGGACAAGACGTATACGATAAACGTTTCACTGCCAATGCTCTAATCTCATGTTCATACTCTACAGTATGTATGTTGATAGTTAATTATAATTAGCGTTATTTTGGTTTGTAAATGATATTCGTTAGCTCCCGTTTTAATTTCTTGCTGAAAGCTGTCTCTTATTGATGGGATTGTTTACACTGTAGACATAATAAAGTCTGTTTGATTCAAACATAAGGAGATAGAAATTACTGGTGACTTCGTCATTAAATACTTATTCTCTGCACTGAACATTCTAAAACTATAGTATTTTCCAAGTAAATACAACCGGAGTGTAAAGATATCTGATTGACTTTGGCATATCGTGTCAGAGATATTTATACGTTTGGGGCAAAGGTTAATTTAGTTACATAACGTTTGTAAGTACATGTGTATACGGGAACTAAACACCTCTGACTGCCAAGCCTATCATTGCGTGGGTTCGATTCCCGTTCGGAGCGAACGACTTAATACGGGAAGGTCTTCTAGCAGGCTGTGCGCCGGTTGTTCTACCCCGACTGGAGTCTTATGACCAAATATATCTGGGCGTCTCTATATTGATCATAATTATCATTTAGGATGTAGTTTAAAAACAAAATCAAAAAAAAATATTGTAACTAAGTTTACTAATATTTTATATAATGAGGATATACTTGTAAGAATTCTTAGTGTTAATGTCTTAACTTTACTTGGAAGGTACCGAACACTACTTACATGTGTATGTACAACTTTAATAAACAATACGCCATCTACGTGTAAAAGGTAACACACACATTCCTATTAGTATTTTCTAGTTTCCCTTTTTTGGTTTTCGTTTTCTGCATAACAAGTTGCTTTTTTTAAAACTTTAAATACGATATTTGACTTTGTATGAAAATGAGGCATTCCACACAATTGTGACAGGAACGTTTGAAGGCGCATCTCATACATGTATCATTTAATATTTTAGAATGATGACATGTGAAAAGTATTGCAACAGTCTCTTAGACTGATGTTACTGTATGTTGTGGAGGGTTTGCTCTTGACAACATAAACCAGAGGTATAGATTTAAAACAATTTAAACCATTTCTTATAATCACTATAATTGGAAATGTATTGTCGGCTTTTCGGTAATAAAGAGATTTCAAGGCTTCAAATCTAGAGGCATTCGCCAGTAGTATATGCATAGGATAAAGTTTAACATATAATTCAGTAACTAGATTAGAATCACTTAGGTTGGATCGTGTGAGCTGTTATGCATTTATCATGGAGTAAGAATAATAAAATTTTAGTCGGTAGTGAAATTTAACATCAAAAACGTCGGTGAAGTCTGATTAAATAGTGTGTGTATGTGAGTGGGTAAGTTGATGGGAGTCTTTAGACGAATCATTATTTTCTTTTCCTGTTTCGTTTTACCAATGATTCACTGTTTTAATAATGTTATTTGTAGAAGCCTTTTCTACATATCTATACAGGACATTGTTAAACTTGAAACAAGGCACGTTTTCCACTCCTTTTTATTATCTTTTTCAGATGTTTGGACATGTTTTAGACTGCCAATCTAATATCACAAAGAATGCGATTCTTTGATATGATACAAACTAAGGACTACATAGAACCACACGAAAAGCAATTATGGTGAAGTGATACAAACTTGATACAAACGGGATCGGCTCGGGAATGTTCTTTGTTTTGTTTTTCAGAACAACATATGCACCAGGAACGAATTTTCATAGCGTTGTGTAATAAACACGTTTTATAAATTGGTAATATTATAGGTGAGTTGGTTGTATTGTATGTACATTACAAATAACAACATAAGACTCACTGAACATTTATGTATTAGCCACGAATCAATTTTCACTGTTCATTGTCCGTTTTTTCACGTTGTTTCAAAGTTAATCTAAAATCATCAGACTAAAGATGGGTTTGATACAGCATTGCTTTGGGCTGACATAGACCTTTATCAAGTTTGGGTCATCTATATGCCCTTGTGTCTGCTAGATGTCTAAAATAGCACCTTATCTAATCCTGTCATCAAACACAATGTTCACTACCGCAAAGCCTCAAATAAGTGACGCACTTGGATGTTGTTGCAATACCCTAATTTTCCACCTGATCAGTATGAAAAATTCCATAAGGAATTACTATTAGAAAGATATTTGGCCTTTTGCCGAATTGCCATTCAGTGCGTAAACTGTAAAGTTTCCTCTAAATGTTTTTGTTTGTAACTTTTACACTTAATTAGCATTTGAATACCCTTTTTAATGTTTTATCAATTTTAATGAATGTTTCAATACCTTGTCATTTTTCATATTCACTAAAAATAAGGATGGGAGTTATATAGAATAAAACCAGCAATCATTATGAATATGAGTAAATAACCCTTTATACAGCATGTGACAAAATTCTTACATAACAAAAAGAAACTCTACTACTACATGATTTTCGACGATTCTCCATTTACTGAAAATGGATGTTCATGGCTTGAAGAATACGTCAATATGATTCTACCTTTCGGTTCAACATGTTGTCCTAAAATAATGACATAATGTTCTTTGCTAATGCACTTTAGAGCATGAAAACAATTATTATACAAGGCCGTTTTAAATAAAAACTAATGGAAGAACATGAAACAAAGTTTATTTCCGGCTGCTGCCTTAAATATTGTTTGCCTTATCCATACAATTACCCAGTCTGCTGCAGATACGCTTGTGTCAAACAAACTTCATGTCATTCACTGAACAATATTGTTTGTACTTACGCAGCAAATACTTTTGTTACAGATCGATTTGACAGAACCGAGCCAGATGCTACCATTGTTACCGAACAAATTATAATGGTAATCTAGGTTCACAAGGACTATGTGGTTTCTGTGTAAGCACCCGTTTCAGCTCACTAATGGCTTTTCAGTTGCGTAAAAATAACTTCTGTATAAACAGCATAACATATTTCTTGTTCCTTCTAAATACATCCACAAAAAAGTAATATGCCTTAGATGGGAATAGCTCAAAACAATTAAAGCCATACAAACTCGTGCATGTACCAGTCTGGCACAGTTTGTTGTTTAAAGAGTACAGGAAATCTCATGTCTGTACCAGCTTGACACGGTATGTTGTTTCAAAGGGTACGAGAAATCTCATGACTGTACCAGTCTGACCCTGTGTGTTGTTTAACTGGGTACGAGAAAACAACCAAGTCTATAAAAATTGTATAATTAACATGAAAAATGAAGAAAACAGAGCAAAGTGCTAGGAATAAAAAGCCAGGCTTTTGTATTAATCGACTATGTGGCCATTATTTCAATGGGTCGTTGGATTAGATTTATTAGTTTTGTTTGTTTTTGTATTTAAGATACACTGCAAGGACCAGTTATGATATGATCCTTAAAGCGACGCCCATCGTTTTTAGTGGAGGCAGATACCCAAAAAAATGTCTAAGTAGAACCTCTGGTGCAGTGTTGGTCAGTGGGAAGTCCTTCCTTCATTAATTTATTCGCCCCTAACAGCACTCGAACCATCGATGTGGAAGGCTAAGCAGTAACTTTTAATTAAAACATCTAGTGGCAATAAAAGTGACATTCAAATTGTAACGTTATCCATTCTTGAATACTAAATATAGCCTGTATTAAAGTTGGATTCAGTCAGCTATAATACTCTTGTTATTAAAGTTTATTATTGTCATTGTCTACATTGTGTTGTATAGTTTGCTTTGTCCTTATTATATTTTGACACTTTTCAATTACACTTTCAGTCATGGATCTCTGTGGTGACTACCATGAACTTCCATTAAATTGTATATGTTTTTCGCGGTTTTAAGGTTAACATACATACGACATTTCCGGGGCTGATTCTATTATAGAAAGGTAAATAACTGTTATTTAAATGACAAGTCAGACAACTTAACTTCCCTAGCGACTTCGGAGATTTTATTGCCAGTGTTATTATGTTTATCGCTGACATATGTGGGTGTTTAATACAGATAAAACGACTTCCAAACGAATCCTGCTTCCCAGGGGACGTGGAAACTCTGTCTCTAGACCTGATACGTCATCATGGATATGATTCATCAGCCATACACCCCGGAAATTCGAGACACAGTTACTGGTACTGGCAAACTTTAAATCCCACAAGGAAGTCATTGGTAAATGTTTTATGAAGCTGATTTATCAATTTACATTCTTATTGCGATTGAACTAGTCATGAATATGAAGAAGAATAACATCATTTTGCTTTTGCTAACAAATGTCAATATACAATGAAAGAATGTAAGCAAAAATATTTAGTTATTGTGGAAAAGTAATTGACCCAGGGTGAGTTAATTTATTTGCAGCTTGCAATTTAAGGTTTTCTTATGTGTTTAAAACTAAAGATTAATAATTTATTTGAATTGCAGTTAGAATCAAGGACAATCAACAGATTTTGTGTTCAGTCTGTTACAAAATTAATGTTTTATTCCTGAATAGTTTCGTACCGTTTTCGCCAATTTTCGCCCACTGAACATGTTTACAAAGGGATTTTACAAGACAAAACTAGAATAAAAAAGCTGTATATTTTGTTTTGCACGCTCAATTGAAGAAAAAACAACACCAAAGCGTAAACTGATACATTAAGTACTTTTAAAACGTGATTCAAAGCTTTTATTCCAGTAGAGGTATTTTAGCGTTTTACCTTGATTCTTAAAGCATACAATTAAATGTAGCATCTGTGTTCTATCAATAAGCTCTTGATTGTGGGGTGGGACTGGTTTCAAACCCTTTACCTGATACGAGATGTTAGTTTTTGGGTGGAACTATTTACTACAGATTGCAAAAAAGTTTATAATCAAGTTTGGGGTTTATCTAGGAGGTGTGGTTTTGCATCACGAAGGAAATGAAATAATGAAACAGAAAACACATGTCTATGAAATAATAATCTTTAAGCTGTTATCGCCTATTTAGATAAGTGTTTTAAATTTTGATTTTAACGTCGCTATCCTTTCGATTAACGTCCATATATTGCGAAATGAAAATAAATCGTGACTAATAAATACAAATATAACATTAATAAGAACAATGACTGTAAAGACGGTTTTGGCAAAACAAATTAAGAATGTACATTTGCCACAAGAGATATTGGCTTATCTACGATTTACCGTTGAAATTAATTATCTGTGTGACTTAAGAAAATACTTCTACTACTACTACTCCTCCTCCTCCTACTACTTCTACTACTACTACTACTACTACTACTACTACTACTACTTCTACTATTTCTACTTCTACTATTACTACTTCTACCATAACTACTACTACTACTACTACTACTACTACTACTACTACTACTACTATAATTACTACTTCTACTACCACTACTACTACTGCTACTTCTACTACTTCTACAAATGCTCATACTACTGCTACTACTATAATTACTTCTACTACTTAATTATTACTACTACTATTACAACTACTTCTTCTACTACTTGTACTACTACTTGTACTACTACTAGGACTACTACTTTTTACTGCTGCTGCTACAACTTCTACTTCTACTACAACTACTACTACTACTACTTCTACTACAACTACTACTACTACAACTACTACTACAACTACTACTACTACTACTACTACTACTACTACTACTACTACTACTACTACTACTACTACTACAACTACTACTACCAGTACTACCTCTACTACAAATACCAATACTGTTACTAGTAAACATTATACAGATGCAGTCATATGTGCTAATATCTCATCAGACGACCCAGTATTTGCTTTTTGTATTTGTTCTCATTCATTTCTGCTCAACTGATATAAAACAAATTAGCAACAATGCCAGCCAATTTGTTTTCCGCCATGTTTTTATAGTGTTTTTTCCGTCGAATTGCTGCGTGTCTCACTGTTGATCATATACTTCAACAGTGTATGCTCTGCATGATTTCCAAGAGGGCGAGGCCTTTTGCTGAAGGCAATCAACATTCTATGTATCAGCAACACAAAACTACTGCCATGCGTCACAATACTAGCCTAAGACACGCTGCTGTCAAGAAATATTTTATTAAATAATGTACATAGGGAAGAAAATGTGTAATTTCGTTCCTCAAAGATAAAAAAGAAACACCTTTATATCAAGACATATTTCTGGGTTCTTCCTTCACCATTAGCTAAACGTCGACAATTCGTTCATAATTGTGTCGTCGCGATATAATAAGAAACAAATGAAATATATTTTATAAACAAAAGCTACAAAGTAAAATTGTGTGTTTTCATATGGTTGCTCGTACATGTACATGCATATCACTAAAGTGAAGTTTACTTTACTTGGGAAAATAAAAACAACTTTGCAACAGAAATTATTATAAAATAGACATGGCATTTTATTTTTAATTATATTTTTTAAAATTGTAAGAAAATCCTTTCATTAAAGCGTCAGATATATCAATACTGTCTTATTTTAGCTTAAATACTCTTTATTTTGTTTATGCGATGCAATACCAAGGTATCATTGTTGAATATGCATTTCTGAATGCAACATGATGTTATTGAGTTATTTTAAATGTGTTAGATAATGACTTCTGATTTCAAGACGTTTTATATTTAGACAAAGAGGGTCATTATTAATTGATTGTTTTTTGTTTGTTTGTTTGTTTGTTGTTTTTTTTCAATTAAAAACATTGCTTTTTCTATAGTTTTACCGTCATTAAAACGTGTCGTTGACGAGAGAATAAAACAACCGAACCATATATTTTAAAGTTATAATTAAAATGCACCTAGAGACACTTTGCCAACAGTCAAGTCTCGTATATCAGATCTTTCTCTTGTAAATAAAGTACAACTGACTGAGTTACCTTTTGTAATAAGATGGGTTCAATTATACTTCTCATACTTAAATGGTCCGCTTATATGTAAATAGCCTGGCATAAGAAATTCTTAATATGCCTCTCCCAGTAATTAATTAAGTTATTTAGGAGTTACTTTGTTGCAAAGAACGCCGTTTCTTAACATCTAATTTCCTTTTATCAATATTCGTGTATGTCCATTTAGAGATTCAAAGCAAGACTAATTGAAAATTCATATATTTACGAAATGTATTTTTCCACAAATATTATTTCGCGAACTGTACCTATTCTCAAGCATACAGGGTTTATATTACTGCTAATAGGAACCAAAGTGACACAAAGGTTGCATTATTTATATGTTTTAGTTTAAATAAAAGGACTATTAAGGCCATTTGAAGAAGGTTAAAAAAAATCTATAAATATTTGGGTAGGTTTTGAAAAAAAATGTTTTGAAAGCTACATCCGCTTTCAACAAATGCCACCGTGTTTGCTTGAAAGCTTTAGAATGTTCGATGTTTTGATATCAAAGGTTGCTAGGTTATTGAAACATGTGTTCAAACCATGTCAGCTAAACTGCCTGAAAACAGTTATCAATAACAAGGATGTCATAATTGTATAACTTATAATTGTTTGAGCGCTTCCACACAAATTATTCCTTTGGTCTTGAAACATTCTTGCATGCACATGCTTGATACAGTCCTATAGTCGCTCTGCCCCTCCCAATCTTAATGACAAGGATTTTATATTGCGCGGGAAAACTTACCCTCTCTAATCCTCACCAGAAGGGTTTTCGTTGGATGTACTCATAGAAATCGCATTGACTAAGGAACGTACATTCTATGTTAATATTTGGCTAACTTCACCCACATGCTGAAATATGTATAAATATCAGTAGTCAACTATTTATGTGTGTTTTAAACGTCCATCCTTTATTTTTATTTATGACTGTAAAATGTTTAAACTATGAACAATAAATTTCCTTGCATAAAATGACAGTTGGCCGGGTGTGTTCGGGTGGAATGGAGTGGGGAGGGCGGTGTGTCGATGTTGTTATAATAAATAGTATATACATTACAATAAAGACACGATGTCTTTTCTTATATTTCATCATGAACTACAGCAATGAATTGCGAATATCATAATAATAATTATAAATTTTCATTTCAAGAAAAAATATATATCTCGACCTTTTTTGATGTTATTAGGCCAAAATGCCAAATAAGTGTGTTTCGAATTATGTGCCATAATAGAAGGCTGCAACAAACAAAATTGCATCAACGTATACTGTTTTGGCGAGCGTAAAGTTTTGTCTTGGAACTTGCGTTACGATGACTACAAGGTTTATATATACACAATTAAATCTCATATTAGAGAAGTGTGCAAAGCAAAATACATTAAGTAGACGTACATTAGCATTTTAGGTAAAACATATTTTTATTTACTGCCATATATGTCTTCGAGCATAGTGAAATTGAACAACAAAACATATTTCATCATTCACATTTGTCTTACAGAACACTCCCAACACTTATAACTCAACATTTGTCAGTGATATACAATGTATTCAGACAAGGAATTACACACTTTAAGAACAATTCTCTGTAACCACCAGAAAATCCAATATAAGGTGTGACGAGGATACTCACAGATTTTTTCTCAAACATTTATATGTCGCTCATGTCAGCTAAGAAATCATAGGTCAGATTCTCATTTGTGTAACTCGTTGCCATGACAACGCAAAACAAAATAGTTTCTCGATTATAACCATTTTCTTTAACTAAGCTGCGCATGAATTATGGATTTTGGGTGAATTGTGTGTAAACATGTTCGACTTAATCGACAGTTGTAATATAGTAACGTACTAAACCCCGTTTCAGCTTTTCTTTTGCAAAGAAAACAATTATAAATTTAGTGTTCTTATCAGAAGGCTTATCAGCTGGCTGTCTTCTTTTAAAATGCAATTTTATGCACATACATTGATAGCCAAAAATGCAGGAGTTCAACTTAGTTAGCATGTTTGTTGTTATTTTTTTGTAAACACAGTTATTCTTGTATTAAAACAATAAATATGTTTTGTGGGTAACTAAAAATTAAAAGTATAGAAATATATCCTAAAATATGTATTTTTCATTATTTTCAAAACTTAAAATGTACACTTGCAAGTTATTTTACCTTCTTAAAACTTTATTTTCAAATCATTATCTCATTTAAAGTAGTTTATATTGAAAATGAAACCTAGCTGCAAACAATTACAAATATATTACCCACATTTTCATTATACAAATGCTACATTATCGTTTTACTATGGAAACAGAACCAGAATAATTACATTTCTCTATATTTCTAAGAAAGGAATGGTTGTGTTTTGTTGGAAAAAAAATAAAACACACATTTTAACTGAGCATACATTTCTGTGTATTAACATATATTTCGTTTGAAACAAAAAAGGAAAGAGATGGGACAAATATTAATACAATTGCTAACCGCTTACCACAGTACCCAACCAACTTTAAAAAAAAAATTATTATTGATTAGTACCTCATAACTTGTTTGATTTATTTCCGTCATCGTATTCAAATTAAATTATTTCCATGAAACAATTATTTACTTCATCACTGAAGCAAAATAATTAAGTGTTATTTAATATTAATAAAAAACATTTAAATCTTTATGTTTTGTAGTATTTGAAGTAAAATTATTATAGAGTGACACCACTAATATTTACCTTCCTTAGAACCATTAACCAGCTATATACCAGGCTGCCCGAAAACGATTACCAAGAAATGATTTATAGCACACAGTATCTTAAAATATGTTGAACAGTGATTGTTTTTCAGTTTGCTGATGTTATGACATAATGTATCATCTGAGGGAGCAATATATTTATTTTAACATATACTACATGTAAGCATTGTTTACATAATGACCTACATGATGAATTTGGTGGGTCATCAAATTAAATACACAGTAATAAGCAGAACACAAATTATCAATCTTTATTTTCCTAAAAGTGTATTGTGAGGACTTGTCCAATCTCAAAAACACGTGCGTGATTAAATGCTACATCAATAGTAATTTAACGATTGATCTCATTAGCATAGAAGGCGCCATTGATTAGTTGCAACTGTAAGTATTTAGGAGGAAATACCCTCAATATGGTATCAAATTATAACCCCCTTTTCTAACTTATATCCACAATCTTGAAAGTAAGGATAAGGTAGATCGAATATAAACTTTGCAATTCACATTGCACAATCCTATTCTAGGCGAATTTTACTGTAAGATCTATATTTGGCTCACAATATCCACAATACAAAACTTTAAATATTTCAACATTCAATATTTTTCTTATTGCACTATGCCATACTTTTGAACTTTATAATTTTTGTTATTTATAAATAATATACAATGAGACCTTTCTGATATGCATTTTTCAGTTTACTGGGTAATTAGATTCATCTTATGTTTTATCTTCCAGCACATTAAAAATTTGTTCACCCAGGGTTCTAGCTCCTGACCTATGACTGGTTAGAAGTACTAGCGCACCGCTAAAACATCTACCTATATAAAAGTTCTTTTCGCGATTAGAACTTGACACGCGTGGGCATGAGTCCCGTTCGGGGGAAGGTCTTCCAGATGACTTGCAGGGCATTGGTGGTTCTACCCAGGCATTGGTTAGGTTATTCCACGACCAAAACAATACTGAATTTGCTATAATGATCATAATTGGTTGCTATTTAAAAAACTTAGTAATTTCTTGCCAAATAAGCAAATTCAGTTGATGGGAAAACAGAGCCGAAAAATGTAACCTAGCTGCATTATATGCTCCAATTAAAATGAAAGTATGTGTTTGCCTAGTTGAGCATACTCATTTAGGAAAAGCTGAAACGATTAAAAACACAGTTTTGATGGTCTAGTTTTCTGTCTTCGGCTTCCTTAGTTTCAGAGTAATTTTAAACCAAGTAAGCATACATTTTGTTCAGAGATACACTGCAAAACACAATGCCAACATTCTAGAAACACACATTTTAAGCGAGGATTTTTTCCAGGTATTCCCCAAATCACCACCCCAACATCCAGTCTTAAAAATCTAGATCTGAGCCTGTAAGTTATACAATTCGCGTGTCTCATTCATAATTATAATTGATGTAGTGCGCCTCGTTAAGGCTTACACAGCAATAGATTTGAGATTGTTCAGTCACAGATTTTATTGAGATTCAAACTAGAGGTTCGACATTAATGGTCGGTAGGTAGGTAGGGAGGGAGGGAGGCAGACAGGCAGATATAGATGGATGGATGGATGGATAGATGGATGGATAGATGGATGGATAGATGGATGAATGGGTGTTGGTGGAAAGGTATGTAGGTAGACAGGCAGGAAGGCATGCTGGCAGGCAGGCAGACAGACAGGCAGACATATAGGGCCGGGTGTAACTGGTGTCATTAATTATGTTTTATTACGGGGTAACGATGTTTATTTAACAAAAAAGTAGGTATACAAAGGCAGAAGTACTGACTGAAGTTTTGTAATTATTTAAGATCAAAATGACTATAATAATTTATATAGCAGAGAAACATGTGTTTAATGTGCTTATAGTAAAAAATGCAGTAAATTAGAAATTAAAAATGTGTTATTTTCTTTATAAGTTGAATATTCAAACAATTCAAACAAACTATTGGTTCCAAAAATATTACGTATTTCTGCCAATAAACTTAATATTCTAACAAAGCAATGTTTCTTTCTCAACTTTTACTTCATCACTCTCCACTATTCAGTTCCTAAAACAAGAAATCGTTCAGTTTTTGTGTCAATTATTCATCCTCGCTAATACAAAGGATATTTCTTACGTTTACATCTACATAAAATACACTGCTTAACACAATACTCTGCAAAAAACAGTATTTATTGGAAAACAGAGGTTAAATTAGACAGACATTGTATTTTTTATTTAGTGTCAGTTTAGTTATATGTTCATGTTTAAAAGAGAAATCCCCATCAAACCAGACAAATAAATGAAAGTTTCAACTCAAAAAGGTTCAACAATTTTCTTTATCTTAAAACAAAAAGGAAAAAAAATGGCATTTATGTTGGCATTAATGTTTTGAGGTAACAATAGAAAATATAAGGGGAGATAACTCTAGATGCAACAAAATGCATGAGAAAAGGAGGACAAATTAATGACATCTTTAAGTGAAAATTAATACATTGCCAATGCATTGTCCAGAAAAGCATCATAATGAAAGAAATCGTTATAATTTGGCCAGTAGAATTAGAATAACGAGGTATGATAATTAGGCTGCAAACAATTTCAAATATATCCAGTGTAAATGGGTAAACATAAATTTCAAACAGAAACACGTAAAATTATAATTCTTTATTTTTATGCTTATTTACTTATAAAATTAAAATACTTAAGGATACTTTTCTGAATAAAATAAACATGCATAGGATCTAGCTTGGCCAAAATAAACGGAACTGCGCATTATTACCTGGCGTGATGTGACGAAATTAAATTCATCACGATCCTAGCAGTGTACTTAATCAAGAACCTAATGTACACACTCCAACATTTCCTCAATCAATCGGTGAAATTTCTGGAAAGCATGCCAAAATGCATTTTCATTTTTACGACATCTCTATCACGTCATTTTCCTTGACGATGTCGTGTTTGTATGACTAAAATTTAGTACTGATATTCTAAGAAATTGTATTGTAAAGTGTACAAATGTAATTTTATAAGCTCAGTGTATCTTAAAATACTCGAACATGCACGCATCTAAGAGATATAACGTCAACATGCACTTATAATTTGTTACTTCGTTATTCTATCAGAAAGTGGCGGAATATATATGTGTTTTGTTTATACACAAAGATGTATGACCTATGATAAGACCTGAGTGAAGTTCACATTGATTTCTAAAATTTGTACCATATATGAGACGATGACAGATTCTACCTGTACCAAAATTCACACTTTACTTACGAAATTAGGTTTGTAAGCTGTAATGCAGACATGCGTATGTGGCCGATGTATAATGTGATTAAAATAAAGTAGTGCATTGCAAATCAGTTATTTGATCAGGAACACGTTAAAACTCATATAAAATATATTTCATATGATCAATACTTTGTAAGTGCATTGGGCGTATAAGTGTGCTTCTTTTATGTCTAGTAAACAATGACAGACACGTTTGTATGATTAATTACCAATTATATTTATAACGGTACATTATTTCGTTTGTATCACTAAGTATGTCCTTGAAATGTCATTTAAAGAGAAAGAGCGGAAATAATGGAGCATTAATCATGAGACGGAATGTTCTTTGTTTTGAAAGAGTTGCATTTCGAGATAAGGTGTACGATTCAGCTTTATGATGCTTTTTGAGAAGCGGAATGGCCAAGTGGTAGGAAGCCCGCCTCCGGATCACCCCGGTAAGGTCGCCGCAAATTTCATTGAGCAAGAACTTTGCCTCTAATTGTTCAACTTCACCAATGTGTAAAAATGGGTATCTGCAATAGTTTTCTGGTCGGTAATATGACCGACCACTCGATGTAGGCAATTCTAGTTTGCGAGTCCATATGTACTTTACACTCCCATTCGTGCGGGTCTTGACAGTTTGTACCTTGCAGCATGCTGCTTTAAGCCTTTTACAATTTAACAAGCTATCAAGACAATGATTATGTCCTGGGCATTTAAAACTATATTGCTTGTTTGTGGTGGATCTTAAATTTTATGCAAATATATTGTGATTGTATATTATCAACATGTAATCAGTAAAGGCTTGTCACTTAATATCATGTGTGCCTTCAAACCCATGCAATGTACAAAACATCATGATACTGATTTATTGGAACAATTTACATCTTCAGCTTTCTTTTTCCTTTATGGCTCTAATTTAGTTCGTTCCCTACATACATTAGGCCGCAAGATTACACGGTTAAGACAACAATAATAAAAGGCTTTAACATTTTTAGTGAAACAGTTTATGTATACTACTTGTACATTGCGTTTTCGTGGAATTTAAGGTTAAGAGACTCTACGTTAGAAAAACTGACACAAAAGTAAACTATGTACAAAACCGTGTGCCATATTAACTGATATATTAAATTACTGTGGCGATATCACCTCATCATGCAGCATATACTTCTAACCTTTCCAACTAGGAAAACATGAAAATGAAATGTTGTTTATGTTTTGAACCTATTTTTTTTCAGTTTCAATGCACATGTCAATTGTGTTTTAGTAAACGAATCTAATAAATCCACACGATCAATTCAGCAAATACAAGCACAATTGTTCAGTGAAAGGCACTGACGAATCTACCTTTAAAAAGTGTCAATTTATTAACCTTTGTTTAATTTAACAAAATATTAACTTCCAGTACATTTAATCGTTTAAATTTAAGGCAGAACTGAACAGTTACGAGATAGCATCTATTTTAAATATATATAAATTCACCCAATATCCAATATATTTGTTAATGTACTTATATAATTGAAGAAGGATGAAATATATTTTACGCTCTAAATCTGTGTTTGGTCATAGTTGTTCAGCAACATAAAATATTAGCAAACAGAGCAATTGCTTTGTCATGTAAGGGTAAAACAGATGACTTTGTGCTGATACCGATTTCCGTCAGAGTTGTTGATATTCATATATCTACTGGATATAATGTTCTTGATGCTATTGTTGACGAATGTGACGAATTCTTGAATATTCTGGAATTTATTATTTTCTTATTTATTTGTTATATTCTGTTACATTTTGTAATATTCTGTCACATATTGCATTTGGCTGTATACATTTACACATTCAAAATCATCAAAGGAAATCAGACAATTACCCGATTTGAGTTTTTACGTATAACAATTTGGTATTATATCATTTAATTTAAATTGGTGTTTATAATTTCTTAAACTATTGTCTTAAACTTTGATTTTTTTCGTAAACAGGGCATTTTTAAATTGTCTCCTGAACACACGGACTCTGTCAAGCTTGTACTGTATTTTAAATGGATGCTTTCTTATCATGTATGTTAATGAACGTGTATTGTAACTTTAAACTTGTTTGCAAGATAAAATGTATTATTTTGTAAAACGTTTTGCTGGTCTTTCTTTCTGCATTATAATATGGGCGATTTATGTTATAACAAGAAAAGAACAAGAACAATAAAGCATTTTGATTGTCTGAAAAAGTGTTTGTTCCTTCTCGCCTGCGTTTTAAAATAAACAAGAAAAACATTTTCTGCATTGAGGTTCTACAAAACATCAAGCTAAACGAAATGTATGTTGCTGTTTTAAAACCAGGTGGAAATGCACGCTAATTTTTACATACAGAGACCAGCCTGCATGAGTTAATCCATTTTGGCTCTGTATCCGACAATAACCGTTCTGCATATTATACTGTTTGCAAGCATGTATCTAGTTTTTGTAGTTTGTCTTTCTAATATATTGCTATTGTAAAGTTATTCAAAATTAGAAAACAAATCCCCCAGACATCTCTCCAAATACGCTGTCAAAGTTATAAATGTAACCTTTTCAATTCGTTTTTATATGTGCATTTAAAAACACAGATTAAGAAAAACAAAAGCTCGACAGCAGAGTTCACGAAGCTTCTATACTTTAAACGCATCTAGAATATTAAGCAGGCTGCTAAAGTGTATTTATATATTTTATGAACATAAAATAATTTATGTATTATTATCGTTCTTTTTGTCAAGTATATATTACATGTTCATTATGTTAATGTGGGAAACAATCAGATCGAGGTCTCAGATCACATGGTTCATGCGTCCATTCAGAATCGAGAAACAGATCACATGATCCAGTCATCCAATAGTTCAATTTGACGCCATTCTTCTTAGAGTCAACCCTTTGGAAGCCAAGTTTAAATTTGTTGATTCAACCACCTCCACCCTTACCTCCTCCACTCTGTCTGGTTCCCAGCATTATTATTATTTTGCATTTTGCTATATATCACATGTGTATTTGGCACAAGTATTCAGATAAGAAAATATAATGTTAAAAAATATAAGTTTATGGTATTTACAATAAATACCAATTTTCATTCTAATATTGTTATTATTATTTTTCCTTTCTAGAGAAGGTAGAAAAGTACTGGCCATATCTTTGGGTTATAGCAGTTGGTACAACTCTATTTTAAAACAAAAAGAAAACAATAATTTAAAACGCTATGTGAGAACACAATTGCCTGTATAGAAATGACAAATTGATATTTCTCAATCTGCGATAAGATTTAAGTAAAGTTTCTTCAAACTCCTAGTCTGTGACATGGTTATAGACTGAATGACATGCATAAATGAAAACGCCAACTACAATGTCTAATACGGTTCGTGGCACGTAATACTTGTAAAATCATTGCGGAATTCGTACGAGTTTGTACACAAGTATCTGTCAAGCATGTATCGAGTATGTTTAAATAATAATAATAATAATAATAATAATAATAATAATAATAATGCAAATAATAAGGTATGTGGGGATCAAACCCCTTACCTTTCGACTGAGAGGCGGTAGGCTTAACCACTACACCAAGCGTTTCTATTGCTACTCTTGTTCTATTGCAAACATAAAAAGTAAAATATTCGTGAATTTACAGAGATTTTACGTCAGTCAATATATCGTTTTGCGAACCTGGCGAATGTGTCTTTATTTTTATAATATACAAAGGACGTTATACTTAATCTAAATGTTTATTATGGTTTAAAATTATCGTCTAAAATAGCAGTAGCCCCTGAAAGTAAGAAGCTTAAATCATTTCAATACAACTACAAAAAAACATCTTTGTCAAAATTAAAAATATTCAGTGTCATGTAACACTTCTATTTATAATTCATGTAATAAACTAAAATGTCATTGGAATATCTGGTAGGCATTTTATATTCAATTGAAGCAAACAGAAAAGTTCTAGGCTATTCAGCTTGCGTGCACACCACCTCCGTAACTGTTCACTTGGGTTAATACATTTATACATACAACTGCAGTAGACTTCTTCAGTAGGAATTAATTTATCGGCTTGCTAATGTGAAATGAATTGGAATTCTTTCAATCGATACAGGATCCCATCTAAGCAGCTTTTATATTAAGGCTGTACAGCATTGACTAATTGAAACCTGCAACGTCTAGGGCCTTCAAAATGAATCCAAAAGTACGACCGATTACCTTTTTAAACTTACTTGATAAATTTCTTATGCGGCATTTCGTCATGCGTAGAATTAATTTTGAAATTTATTAATTCTGCACCAGTTTCTTTTCATAGAGATCAATGGTCAGGATAATTATCTCTTAGATAGGCAGTTGCATTTCATCTTACTTGATCCTATTGTACATGTATAGTTCTATGCACGAGACAATTGTGAAAACCAGTATCTAGTTCATAGAGCTAGTTTGAAACGGTGACAGAAACTCTATATAAATGGATGTAAGGCATATTAAACACTGCTCGAAAATAATTATTAACCTTTTACGAAAAAACAAAGGGGCAATAAGCACGACATACACATTTCCACGGCAAAGAAGAAGTCCTTAGTAGGTGATTTTATTTTACTTGCAATTAAGGATGGATTGTTTATCTATAAATCATCACTTTATCAATGTTCTCAGAAAAAGAACAACTGCCAAAACAATGTCAAGGAACTCTTTTGCTGAGGCATTATTAAAGGACTGTCCGAAGCATGGTGCGTCGTGATGAACTCATTAAATCATGGGTATAGAAACCTCCTTCTCTATGTTCCTTTTTTATTTTTTTTAATCTCTGACACTGTGTCTTTGTGTTCATAGACTTTTGCTAGAATTTCTAGTTATTATTTAAACTGTATAAGCTAGGATTTTATATATGTAATAGTTGTTTCTTTCTTGGCAACTTAAACTTTGACCTTTTATTACGATTCCTAGGTTCATCAACTTGTGTCACACTGGCGAACAACTTTGTAAATAGATGCCTTTAATGTTGAACATGATCTGTTATTGAATGACACACCACATGCACAATGTCTTGTGAATCTGCGAGCAATTTTGATAGTGTCGCTCATACATTTTTGAACGTTGTCTTAAATCTACAATATAAATATAACGATATCGTTAAAAAAATAGAACTAATAACACACGACTTGGAATGCTTTTGAAATCATATGAGGATGTGATATACTTACTTTCTTTTAACTAAAGGCGTATATCTATATGCACTATGACAACGCTTGAGTGTGTCCTTTTGGCAAGTAAACATGCATTGTACAATACACGTGTTTTTAAGTCTTTTATAAATCTATTTAATAAATAAAGGTATAGAAAGTGCCTCATTTTTAAATATAAGATTTTAACTACATTTAACATATATACCATTATTGAGACCATTTCTCAAATATCCTTCCTTTTTCTAGCATTTTTACCGTATCAGGATTTATATTAAGCATTCTATGAAGTAATCATTTTTAGCGATTTATATATATATGAAAACTAGTCTTTACAGAATGCTTATTGGTAAACCATTACTTTAATCAATGACAGGTTTCAGTTCATCCGCAACTAAACAATATTAAGCTGTCCTAAACAAAAGCAGGTCCATTGCTTGAACTGCATATTTGATGCTCTTATCATTATACATGGAATATAAAACACCGCATTGCAGTTGTAATAAATAAAACGACATTAATGCGGTATAAGACACTGCAATTAAATGGAACATGAGACCGTCCCAATGGACATACAAACATACATGGATAAACATTATGGTCTATTATTGTACCCTTTTGATCACACAAATTAATGATAAGTTTTGTCTGAAGTAAATTACAGTTATTGATTTGTATTATTTTAATGAGCATTCTGTTATTTTTATGGACAATGCATCTGATGAAATTATACAGAAACAACGTCGTAGAATGCGTATGTCCCCCATTTCGAAGAATATTTACCAAAATAAAAATCAAACGCAACAGCGTTTTAATATGTATAGTTAACATATAATAAATAGTTTCGTGAAGTTTTTTTTTATAATATTTATGTATTAATTTAGTATTCATTTGTTTGTTTATTGTTCTTTTACATCAAACCTACACAATTTTGTCGGATACGTCCATATAAGTATTGTTAAATGAAGGCTACATACATATATCTTGGTAGAACCACCGGCGCAAAGTAAAACTAGAATACCTCAAGAAGTGAAAGTTCTCGACAGAAACGCGAACCAACTCGGAGAGGGGTCGAGAGGTTTCATCGTCGGTGAATCGTTTAACTCTCGTAACCCGGCGTATTACAACTGTACGACTTCCTATAAGCCTATATCTCGTTTAGATTTAGACACATTTTTGTTTAAAAAATAATGTAATATATACTTTATGATTTATGATAGCAACAGCCGTGTTGCCTCATATATGTTTTGAATTATTTACTATATTGTGCAATGGACACAAAAGTAACCCCAATAAGACTAGCAACGAATTTATTATTTGTCTTTCCACATGTTACAAATAAGTTACGTATTATGTACAGATGCAATGCACATACATTTATAACTTTCGAAACATGAATGAAACAAAGATAAGTCTAATAAAAAACCTATTTATCATGCATTTTCTTCGAGTTGGAAAGGTATTTAAATATATAGATGATGGAAAAAACACATTACATTTATTCAGAAAATAAAACAGTTATATTTGTTAGCTTTCCTGAGATATGTTTTGTAACACTCGCACATACATAACCTTTTTTAGTTAAAAATGCAAATGCTATGTATATGTTGAGTGGAAAGATATTTTAGCTCATGCATTCGAAATGAGCCTTGTTTCTTCTTGTTTACCATATACAGTATGTTGCGTTACTTGAAACGCTTGTTAATGCACATTTTATAGGCTGCAATGTTTATGTAGATATTCATTATTGATAATAGATGCATATCAACAAATATTTTGAAATTATATTTATAACTTATGCAAACATCCCGCCAGACCTATTATGTCTGAAGTATATTCATTACAGCTCTTTATATTTTTAAATCGTTTGACTTTTGTTTGAAACATTTCATTTGTGTTGCTATGATTGTAAAGACCACACCAACAACAAAAGCTTTTTAAACTTGAACTAGAGTTCAAAATTTTATTATTTAAGTTTCCAAGAGGATAATCTCGAGCCGATGTAACTTGATAACTATTCAATTTCTACAGATGCACCGATCAAATTTCTAATTAACAAGCTGTCAAATAACTGATGTATAGGTGCTTGGCATGTTTACAAGTAAAAAAGATACATGAACACAAATACTTCAATGTTAGTCAAAATATTCTTTCAGGAAGAACTAAAATGTGTACTTTTAAAGTCAACATCCTGCTACCACAACTTTTTAATCAAAACGAGTCAGACAGTTTTCCTGGCAAGAATGCGGGTAGACAATGAATTATTTAAATACCTGCAGAGTATGTCAGTTTTTTGTGTAAGACTTATTGAAGGAACAGCGACCAGTTTCGTGTGAGAGAATCCTGAATTTTATCTTATATTCGGGCGTTTGAGATCAAATGTAAAGTTTAGAACGATATATTTTTATTAACTATCTTATACATAGTGATCACATTCTTAATTGCAGTATAAAGTCAGTCTCAATTACCGTTATGTAAACATCACATTAACTTGTTATGCTAGCACATCAACAATAAAAGTGCTGCCTTATTAGATACAAGTTTAGATTTATTCGTATAACAAACGTCCTCCGTCACTTTTTTTCAACGTTCAAGTCTAATTTCACCAGAACATGCGCTTAAAAAAGGCATGATTATTTGACCTATGCTTATTGAGGAATTATCATTTCTCTGGAATCCGCAACAAAACATTAGTATTTTGTAAGATGTACATGTATAATTAAAGTTTAACTGGAAGGGTTATTTATATAGTATTAGTTTTATTTTCTTTGTAAATGAACCACATTGTATATATTGTCTGACCTCCTAACCTTAACTGTTGCCTATGCATACACAGCGCGTTACCAACGCATACACAATGTCTTATTGTTTGGTTGATTTTAAATTGCCTTTAAATCCAACAGAAATCATTTGCCACTTAATCTGGAAACTACATGAACGCTTATAATATAGTTATGTCTTCCATTGTCTTATCAAAACAACAGGCCAAGAAAATATATGTGGGTTATGGAAATATGTTATGTTGGTCTGAAAAAATGATCGAACCGTTTAAATGTGAGAAATGACTTTATGGCGTGATTTGCGTTGTCAGTCAAAAAGATAGTTTGTTTAATGTGCCAATAGAAAAAAAAGTGATTAATGTTGAATTGCCTTCAGTCATATTAACAAATTGTATGTTGTTTTTTTTTAAATTTTACCGCCAATACAATGTACGAGTTTGTGTCTCTTCTGCATTACGTCTTTCGTTTCGTGTGTATCGACTAAGTTTCGTGATAACCAATTAGTCTTTGGGTAAATTTGTTTTAAAACGAATTATGTTTATCCATCAATGGGAGAATGTTATTTCGATAGGGGCAAGACTCATTTACTTCTATGTATTTACAAGTATCATTAATTTCTATGTTAGAGTCTAGACGCCGAAGCGACCAGTTGTTGGATTTATTTCACTTTATTTTGACAATATGCTTTGATGCGCACGTCATTCCGTTTAAAGGTGTTAAGAGTAATGTTTTGGCAACATAATTTGCATTTTTATCAATTGATAATTTGTTTGGGAAAAGAACAGTACTAAATTAAACTATAGAATTCGTACAGTTTGCTTTAGCTCATTATGATCTGTTACGTAAGTTATGAGAAGATATCATTTCAAAATGTCATCATCTCAAGTTCCGCAGTTATTACTATTAATAGATAACCATCGTCATCAATCATTTTCATGAGATAAACCTGCAAAAGACGCAACAATCCCAGACTCCTTTGAGGAAATGTCGATTAACTCATTTCTATAGGTAAAAAAAACTACAGATCGAGCGTACTATGCGATAAACTTATCAAAATAAGAATTTCTAATACAGTGATTTGAATAAGTGCATGCTGCACCGATTCATTAATAGATAAATAAGACGATAACACGCTGGCTTTATGTAATTATTGAAATAAAACCCACGTACAAAAAAGAAACAACGTAAGTTTATTCAAAATTGAGAAAAGAAACATCTAATACTACCTGTACTGATAGACACAAGAAATGGCATGGCCTACTGGTCCCTTATCTTACTGTCCTGTCTAAGCAAACAGATTCTGCACAAATACACGCTCTAGTCAGTCGCATGCATATTGCTAATTGTAAATAGCTTCATAACTTGTAGGCGTGGTGTCCTTAAAATCAAGCTTTATCAATTAAAAAATATCAAATGCTTGGATTTAAACTTTGCATTCTATCAGTGTTAAATCATGATTTGCCTATGAAAAAAAGGTTATATTGAAGTTAGAAAATAATACATTCTTATTAACTCCTTAAGACAATCCCCCCAAATTGGCAGTCTATCGAATTAGCCATGCTAGTACATACACTTAAAAAATAACATTTACATTTAATTGAGCTGTACTATTACACACCGAGTATTATAATACCGTTCGATATTTAATTACTTTTTTATATATTCCCCGGTACCAGATGACATAATCGTATTAAATCAAATTGTACAATTTTAAATTGGACTGTAAAACCGATGCCACTAGCAATATTTTCCCAAATCGCTACATCTGCTTCTTTTCACGTGTACCAGTTCTCCAGTAAGCCCACACAACATATCTTGTCGATCTACCTGCCATGATAGTATTGTTAATATTTGATGTCTTTTTTCAGCTTTGTTCTCTCCATCTTTATCCTTTCAGACACAAGTTGATGTAAACATTGGAACCTTCTCCGTTAATCGTTTGCCATGACACGATATCACTTGAACACACAATCATAGATATCCCTCGTGAAAAAATAGAAAACGTTTTGATTATGCGCATAAAGTCTATATTTTATTAGTTACTCTAAATAATATTTGATACAAATTGAAATATGAGAGAGGCACTTCAGTCCAAGGCTTGTTGTCTTTGGCTTTGCTGTTTACTTTAAAACCGTCAAGGATTCATTTCTACACACCAGCCTTGGGCAATTATTTTCTTTGTGCACAGACTAGCATATTTGGAAGTCTATACTAGTCAATGATCTTTGTCAATAATCAGTTAAAAAAATAACATGAAATAAGTACGTTTAATGTCGATTATCTTGACATAACACGACGATTATATTATTGTTATCGTTACATCAAAACAAAGTCAAAGCGCTGTTAGAGCTTATTAAACAGTGACATAGTATCGTATCGTATCGCATGTGTATCTGGTCGAATAGAAATCCGGTTGTTGTTGTTTTTTTGTAACATTCTAAGCTTTTCACAGTATGTTATTTATAGTGACGATTCCACAATTTCCGCTTGAATATTATCTCCCGATTAACATGTTTTGTTATTGGTACCATCGCTAAATGTAGTTCATAATTAATAATGCACCGATCATTTGATGAAGAAACACCTATTCCTCAATCAATGTAATGTGTCTGGCATTATTACAAAAATATCTCATTATTGATGCATTTTCTGATTTTTAATTCCAAAGCGGCGGTTTTAAGCCTGGGCTGATATGCTTTGCACTTCTATAATAACATTGACTACATTCCGCACACTGACACTACACTCACTGTTCATTGAAAAATATTTATGCTAACCATACGTGCCTTTTAAATTATATTTTTCTCAATCACTGAAAAGGTCGAAAATACGGATGATGAATTCTGAATAGACCTTTTCCATTACTGTGAGACAATTCTTTAGATATTGGCAGGTGTTCTTATTATTTTCTTTTTCTGAGCCAAATATAGGCGGATTCAATTTAGGATTAATGATTCGCGTAGGTTAATATAAATTGAACGATTCATCAAACTGTATCCATGGGATTTATTTTGAAGTTAATTGCAATTGAATATCACGCACGGTGTAGCGGTTGTCATTTTATTTAAGTATGTCTTTTTATTGTAAAGTATTATTTAACAATTTTATAGTTGTAATGTGGCGTGCTTTTTATAAAATTGGGCAATTAATGCATTTCAAATATTGGTACATATGATTTATTTAAAATATATTTAAGGTTGGACTTAAGAAACGTAAAGAGGCAGTAGTTTTTACAATTATATTGAAGGATTGTTTATTTCTTGTTATTCGGAAACTTTATTATTGGGGCAATGGTGACATGGATACACGCATCTTTATGTATTACCAAATATGAACGCTTATGTAATCTCAATAATAGCTCAATAGTTACTGCTATCCTTCTAAATGCTGATAGTCGTTTAATTAAATTAACAGCATTTTTCTAAAAAAAAATCAATTAGTTTATACCCCAGTGGCCCAACAAAATGTTATGTAGAAAAATATACTTAATTCACAACAACATTTTCGTTACAATAACAATATATTTAACGAACAGCAAAATACATTTCAAATTAAGTTGAATGAACCATAACCTGTTTCTCATAAAATGTCACTCTACCTAATTGAAATCAATCTGTCTTTCTATAAGCTGTTGTGTTCAGGAAATAATAAATGCCAGGATTGTATAATGATATATAGTTTTTTTTACTTAACATAATAATTCATGGTTGTTGTATTGATTAATTGTTGTATTGTATTAATATAGTTATATAACATTTACATTGACGGAATGAACATTTTTTGAATTTTTTGATCATGCAAAAACAATAAACAAATTGATCAAAATGATTCTAGCATATACATATGCAAACAACACTGTATCAACATTGGAACTTCACGATGGCGCATGGGAGGCTCTTACGTTACATATCTATAAGACAGACATGACTAAAATATGTAAATACATTCATTGTATTGTCATTTGGATATAATATTCTTTATATTTGCGCGTTCCCTGCCCCTGCAGTTCATTTATGTCACAAAAGTTAAGACCAACAATCGTGTAGTGATTTATACTGTCTGACACAGATATTGGTGTCAGACGAACTTATTTAAATGTATCGTTATTTGAAAGAAAAACATGAAAAACGGTATGACATAAAGTTGGGCAATAAAAAGTCCACACCACCGTCCAACCAAAGGGGCAGGGAACGAGCAAAATTAAAGGTAGGAGACTGATAAGGATGACTCAGTATTTGTTGTAGGTAAAACAATGGCATTTAAAATTCAATAAAGATAATAATGACTTTAGTGACTAGAACACAAATAAAAAAGGTGAACAATATAGATATTTGTTTTGGCACCATAAAATGACTAGTATAAAGTGCATATTGAGATCATAGTTTTCGGTACTGGACATATTCAATGCAAAGCAAGAACTTGGCCGGCTTATCAAAATTAAAATGAGATTCCGAAATACTAATGGTCAAATGGCATAGCACAAACTGTAGACAAATACGCTTGACTGTGGAGAGAATAAGGCAGTTGAGGCCCAAATCATTATAAATTGGTTGGCATGGTTGGATAGTGTATACCCATGGTCAAGATGAGACCCACACAGTCTAAACAATAAATTTTAAGGCTAATGATGATAGCGATAAACTAAGGCCCTGCTTGTCAAATAAAAAGCATTTAATAGGTAACTACGACTATATATATTTTAAACCCCCATATTGAAGCCATAAAAGAGCTTCTAACTAGAAAATAGCAGTGAATGCGAGATAATTTTTTAAACAATTAAGTAACAAATTATTTTTTTCTGATAAACATCTAAGTGTGTCAAGACTTACAGCTAGGGTATTATTCAGTTTGCAAAGTAAATATTGTGTATACATGTAGACATTTTAATTCGCATCAGCATTAACGTTTAATATATGTACAGCCAAAACAGTTCATAGAACCTATGTCTGTGGTAGCCTCAATACCTGAAATACATGTTTGGGTTGGATGTGAATGACAATGGCGAATGTGAGATTTGTAAAAAAAAATAGATCCCTGAGAAAACATGTATATGGCACATCACCTCATTATATACACCTTGATAACCTTATATCTTATAATGGTCAGGTTAGACAGTTAACAAAAAACTTGAATTATTATTTGGTATTTATGTATACAACAATTGACTGGGTAGAAAGACTAACAAATTAAATTGAAAGAATCTTTAGTATATATATACACAACAGATAATGACTGAGCAGAAAGATATATAATGCAGTACCAAATAACAGTTCATAAAATTGTTGTGCCTGTCTGATACACCCAAATATCAGACAAGAATGTCAAGCTTGGATTTTGTAGGAAGAAACTTTTGAATTGTTTTTTTATCCATGTACACACTATTGATTGAGCAGGAAACATAAATGATATATACAAATATCTTAACAAGCATTCTTTGAATGCTGTACAATATGCTGGCATTTGGTAAGCCTGTACACCGCATTTGGGTGAACACAATACTTTAAACCATGCATAAAAATAGTTATCCATGCCCGTCGGACACACCCAAATGTCTAACAGGCATGTCTTACTTGGATGGTATAGAATATGCAGAATAGAAAATTTGGTACACAGCATTTATTTGAGTTAGATACATTAAACAATGCAAAAAACTTGCTACCTATTCTGTCTGATATTTGACCACCAAATTAACTTGGATGTTAGACAATATGCAAAATGCATTAAACAGTATATGAAAATTGGTATCCCTGCCTGTCTGATACACCCCAATATCCGACAAGCATGTTTAGCTTAAACAATGTACAATAAGCAATAAATAAATATTTGGTACCGTGTACACTGCAACTGACAAAACAAGTTACATTAAACGGTACATAAAATTGGCTCTCCATGACTGTCTAAAACACCCCAATATCTGACAAGCATGTTTAGCTGTGGCGGTATACAATTGAAACAAAAAGTACATTTTTTTTCTATGCCAGATTGCAACATGTAATTAGAAAATGCATGAAGGCATAATAATCAGATGAAAAGTTGAGTATGTTAGTTTTTTCTGGTACACCCCACTACCAGACAGGTATGTAAGCTTGTATTTGTGCTTAAACCATGAATACCATGTGTTTTATGTAATGATGGGAGGACCCAGTGCGTTGATTGTTTTTTTATCCATTTGCGAACATTTACTTTTTCTTAGGTGTCATTTCCAAGGCTGGGACTCGAATGTATCGTCGAAAGCATGAGACCTCCAACGGCCCATGAGCATTACTTCAGCTTCCGTGACCGCTGACAATATTGCTTGCGTGCACGCTTCAATTCTGAAACTATGTAGCTTGTAGACTGATATGGACAGATTACAGAATGCGAGTAAATCATTAAAACACTTCTGAATTGCTGTATGGTTAATGGGTCTCCTGTTGAAGATACAAACAGGGGGCCCGGAACAGGGCCACGCATTTGCGAGAAGGACTGTAAAGCAGCTACAGGATAGAGCGGGCCATTGTTCCGAATGATTATTTCGATAGGTTTATCTGACCACATTGTTTTGTAGTTATGGAGGTATAGGGTTAGAGTAGTGTCATGAAACTGGATATGCGAAAGTTGCACTACTTTCTTAGCAGACGTACATGTGTTTGGTAACAGCTCACCCATTCGAAAGAACCAAACAATACCAGCAATATAACTGACTTGTAAAGGAACATTTGGTAACGTGACGCAGCATATAGGTGGTTTACTACATTAACTAGCATTATTATATGGCAATGCAACAGGGGCCTGCGAATGTCCTGGCAGACTCTAAGCTTACGACAGCCCAGGATCATGCGCCGAACAATAGGGTGGTCACATGGATCCCTAGTGTTTGTCCAATTTGTTTAATGCATGCATGCAATACATGCTGACCCAGCATGTATGCAGCAACTTTATATTATCATAAAAAGTATTGTTATTTAGAAGATAAACAGCAGCGTAAAGGCAATAATATGCTGCTTTTAATAACCGCCTTTGAGGTGAAAAGTCATTTCAATATTTATGTTGCAGCAGTTCTTGCCCGTGTCGTATGCTATATACCACTAAATTCTCTGCAAACGTATGTATTGTGGTTACATGTAATTAATATCCATATAGCACTTGAGGAAGTGGAATTACATTATACATGTAAGGTGACAATCACTAACGTGTTAACATCTTGTTTAGCTATAAAACTAATAAAAGCATGATATACTTACAACAGCGACTTTGCTTAAATGTGGTTAATGCAACCACATGGCAAAGTTTTACATCAAAATTGTATATCACGCTTAGATAGCAACGTCATAGTTCTTTGCCTTGTACATTTCTAGGAATAGATAGAAGTATACTCTTCCACGATCTAAACTATTTTTCAATAATAATAAAAAATGTTGTTTACACGTCATATATAAATACGCTTCTGATCACATAAAGTTAGGTCCTTCTAGGACGAAAACACTCGATTTTCTCGATTTTTACATATAAACTATTTTCATGACACACAAAAGTAACACTTGCCAAAGCTTTACCAAGAAATTGCCACATTTTTGTAGGATTATTTACTAGGAAGACTAAAGAAAATAAGTTTTATACGTGCCATAATTTAGGAGAAAATACGTTATTTCTGATACCAGGTGCTAAAAGAAATTTTAATTATATTTTGGCATATTGTGTGAACCCAGGAATCTAAAATCAAAACCTTACGTAAAACCAAAATATTCTATTTATGCAACGTTGGTAGTTACTGAAGGAGTTGTCAAACCGTGCCTTTATCCCATTCAGAATTAGACCTGAAATTAGTGTAAATTCATTTTTAGGATCGGAAAAGACAAGATTAAGAAGCAAATAAGAAAGTAAGTGTCAGCTACAGTCGTCGAAATATAGCTTCATTTATTGCTTTGTGTTATTTTAACTTATAAAGCAATCTTATAAGTAGCAGGTCAGGGCATCATCACGCATCTGAATAATAATATGAAGTTTACACGTGAAATATGTACTGCGTGTATTTTAATGCCAACATACCATGACTTCGGCAGCCAAAAATTAACTATAGTGTTGTTTAGGATATCAATTTAAATCCTCATACACTATAACAATTAGTTTGATAGTTATCTTAAAACAAATTCAGGTTAACTGCTTGGTAGGTCTAACCAGATCCTGTTCATGATATATGCTTCCTTTATGTCTTATTCTGTACAGTGATATATTATGTACCTCACCAGTAATGAAGTTCGCTGACTTCTCTTTGTTGCAGCAGTTTCAATTAAAATTTGCATGATATAAAATCGCGCCCCAGGAAGGGTGATAGCATTTATTGTCAATCGGAGACTGTTATTTCCACTTCCAGTGATTAAAGTACGTGCTATATCCCGTCTTGAAATGTCATATAAGTATAGTTATTATACGGAAAAAAACGCACAAATGTAGCATGGGTTACACTTTACATATTTTAATACTGATGCATATCGCTGTCTGTGTCCCTCATCTTTTTAAAACAGTCAACGGTAATTTAACATAGGAACCTCAAGTAAACCATAATTGTTTTCCATTCAATACACACATTACATATTTTGTTTAATCACATAGTTCTCCTGTAATTTTTTAATCCCTGCTGATTTTCCTTTCTTTAAACGTCAATGCTTCCCCCACTTCTTCTCTGAGGATGGAAAAGCTGTCTGTGTCTGTTGCCGGAGGGGTTTAAAACATTTCTGTCACTCTTGTTGCATGATGTGAGTATAGATCTGCGGTGTACTCTGTCCACCTGTTCATAACGTCTTTGGACTCGGTCCTTCGCTATTTGGATGGCCTTCTTGGCGTTGTTTGCTTTGAGGTTCCGTTCAATGTCGTTGCACTGATTAGTAATCCAGTCTTCCTTTGCCTTGACGATGATCATCTTGACCTGCTAGTCTGCTTAACTGTACTTGTCGACTCCCTCATCACTTTCATACTTGGATTACTTGAGGTCTCTCCTCTCGTCACAAAGCTTGAGTAAGTATGATGTAACCCAAGGCTTCTTGGTGGTCCGCTTCTTGCCGAGGCCTTCATTGGCCATCTCAGTCACTGTGATGTTGAATGCGTCGATGAAAGTGTCTGCATCTATGCCGTCATCGTCAAGTAGCAAGAGAGGGGCGAATTTTCCTTTAATCTTGGCCTCGAAGACTTGTACCACGTCTGGGTCTTTTAATTTCTCTAGATCAAAATAAATTCTGGTGTGACCCTGTTTCTTCTTCATCTTCTTCATGTGTAGGCGTAAGGAAATCATGACGAGCTCATGGTCGCTGCTAATGTCTGCTCCGGGGAAGCTGCGTTTCCTGGCAATGTTGACTGTAATCTATGTAATCAAATGTAATCTATCAGGTGGTGGGATCCGTTTAGGCTGTGCCAAGTCCACCGTCTGAATGTGTTGTGGGGGTAAAATGTATTGGTCACTTTGAGTTTGTTGAGCGTTGCAAATTCGAGCAGCCTCAAGCCTCGGTCATTGGTCTCTGTGTTACAGTAGGGCCCGCATGTGCCTTTCCAGTCTTCCTGTGCATCTTCTCCAATCTTTGCATTCCAGGCCCTTGAACAACTAGGATGTATTTCTTTATTGCTTCATTAATAACCTTTAGGGCTTGATGGCAGAAATCTTCTATTTCTTCATGAGAGTGTGTTGGGGCTGGCGCGTAAACTTGCGCGATTGTGATGTTGAAAAGTGAAGCGCGTAGGCGTATAGTGATGAGCCTGCTGGAAACTGGTCTGCATCCCATCACTACGCTAGCTGTGTTTTTGTGCACAAGGAATCCCGCACCTTCTTCGTGTCTGTCATCTCTTCCACTGAAGTAAAGCTTGTGGCCTTCGTGGGTTGTTGTTTCTCCCGAGCCTTTCCATCTCATCTCATGTGTCCCTAACACATTCCAGTTGTATCTGTTCAAAGTATGGGTAAGTTCATCAAGCTTGCCAGGAGTATTCAATGTCCTGACATTCCATGACACGTATGCTGGCTCGATGAAGAGCTTCTATATAATAAAGATACACGACATAAGGAATAAACAGAGAAATATAAAAATATGAAGAAATTAAGAAACGAGAAGCAAGAACTTTACTTTAAAACGACTCATGATTTCTCTAAGCTGTACACTTCTTTACCTCGTGATTTAACCGTCCAGGTATCGATGATTAACCAAATTTATTGCTCTTACTGAGAAAACATTCATGTCATGAAAGTATTTTTATCAACACTTTCTTAGAAAAGTTTACTTTCTGAACTTGCACGGATGTTTTTGAAACTTTACCTTTCCTATTAGACAATATTTACATAAAATGCGATGACACTAAATTTAGACAAATATTTGGTATTCCTATTGAAACCAACTGTGCACAATTAATTGCAGATTTGTTTAATACTGCTTTAAACGTGAGTTCATGTAAACTTTATCCCTTCTAACTAAAGCCACATTATAGAGGCTTCCAGTTTAACGTCACGCTATTTTGACGATAGTCCTTGCTTTTCTCAAATGATTGATCTGATTTACCCTCCAGAACTTACCCTTAATTAAGCAAATAACTGACATTTAAATGCAGCATTTCTAGACATTGAGATCGCTATTTCCAATAACAACGTCTCTACTAAAATCTACGACAAGAGAGATGATTTCACTTTTAGTATTTTGAATCATCCGTACCTGGACGGTGATGCTAGAAACCGGTCTATTTCTTATAAGCTGTTACAGGAAGGCATTCGTTTTCATAAATTAAGAAAGGCGTTTTCAAAATTCTTTCACCGCAATGGTTTTATTGCTTCTACGTATAATAGCAGTATGAAAACACGTTTGCAGAATGGCATAAGCCATCATGCATTTTATGGGAATGTTTTATACATGTTAAGGAAAATCTAGGGTCTCAATAACTTTTCTGACAACTTTATAAATCTTATCAGAAAATGTAAGGCAACCCGGGAATCCTTCGTTGCACTGCATTGCTTGCAATTGACCATTTTACAGTCTAGAACTTGCATTGCTTTAAATTACACGATGACCGGACAGGGCGTTGAGACTATATGACAACAGTTACTTAAAGCCATAATTTGACCGTCACATTTGGATATCTTGTCTCTTCATCTCTCCAGTCGTGCCCTATATAGGTGAGACAACTTAAGCAGTGTCCATAACCTTTAAGTGAGATTGCACAGAAGGTATAACATTGGGATTTTGTGTACCTTTATTTTATATAATATGCCAACTGCGGATAAATCCTTGGCTTTTAAGATATGTTTTAAACGTATTACCTCTTAACAGAACTTCATTTTATTTTGTTGAATTGGGTTGTTTTCTGAAATTCGATGATTTCTTTCGTACTTTTTACATTTCACTGTTGCCACTTTGCGTATGACATCATGGCGTTGTTTGACGTCAGTATAGTGTTCTTATTATATATCAGTATCAAATATGCCGGCTAATCCAATCCCATCCCATCCCATCAGCGTTAGTGTTTCTCTCATTTGGAATTTTAGGCTGGCAAGGCTTTTATATACTGTATATACAATACATATGTTGATAGCTTATTTTAGTACTAGTTATTATATGTGTTCATAAGTTCATTGTATTTGTTTTAAACCCCGATGCAGGTGCTTACTGTTAGTTGTTTCACTTTGACAGGATATCTTTATTTACCCTGTTTGTTTGATAGAAAAACCTTCAGGAAGGGCGAGGTTGGAGCGCTCCACAGGTTTAAGCACCCCAGTCGGCCCTTTTACCGATTGACCGTTTCAAGGCGGTACATGTAACTGATGGTTTTTCTTTTTGTGTGCTATTTTTCGTCTCTGTGTTATTGTCGCATTTACATTTACCTTGTTTGCCTTTGTCTAAAGGTAGATAAAATTTAAATATCTGAGTTTTTGATAGGAACTTTTCTTATTTACTTATTCATGAAACCATATTTTGTACAGGTGCAATGAACGTTCACTGTTTTCACCTACATCATTCTGTTTAATGTAAAATTCATTTAATAAAAACTTATTTCATGCTTTTGAAACCAGTAAACTTAAATGTGTTTATGAATTATGGCCTTACTTTAAAGTTAATTACCTTTTTATATGGTATATATAATAAAATGTATGATCGTAATGTTTAAGCTTATATTTTCTTTTAATTTTACATTAGCATAAACCAAAGTTACCATTTCAGAAAGGGTAAATTGTGCCATAACTGTTTAAAGATATAACATAACGTTGATCTAAATGGAACATAAATATGGTTTATTTGGTTGAAAGTCGATTGACGTGAAATCTCTGCTACCATTTACATTTTTATGTTCATTCTAGGCATACATACATAAAATATGTTCGAATGCAATGAGTACAATCATTTCTGATAATAAAATAACTTCATGTCTTAAAGTAGAAGACTGCATACTATTTACATTTTAATTAGTATTTTAACTCAATTAATCGTTGTTCCATAAAAAATATTAAGCATGTGAAGACGAATAATGTTGGCGGGAAAATAAGTACATTTTTTAAACAAATGGTAGATACTTTGATTAAGTGCATGTAAAAAATAGTATAATTGTCATGCTTAATGGTCGATAAAGTCCTCATATTTATGTAAATGCTACTATGCAACATATTTGTTAAGTATAACGTTGCATCTTCTCCCAGTGACAGCCGTTTATATGCATTTCAAAGTGCAAACATTTAATTATGCGTAATCTTACACACAAATGCAATGTTCCTATACGTATCTTTTCTGACTAACATTTAATCCTAATTTTTCTCGAGCTGAAACAACATTCAAACTCAAATTACGCAAATAGTACGCTCAAAATGTATATATAAAAGTGCATACATAATTTCTTTTAGGATAAGGAAAAGTTAATGAAATGTGATTATTACAGGAACACGTCGAAACATACATTGATCATTATTGTAAATTAAAGATAGAATAGAAATGCATTTTTGGCATAAAACTGAAGCCCATTATTCTTGGCTTTACCGTTCGCCTTCAGTACTCGCTAGCTTCTCACTAAAAATAAAACTTCAAGAGCTTAGAAATGCGATAGAAACCTTAATTAGTATTAAATTAATCGACTTTGCGGATATGAAATGCATTGGAATTCTGTCAATCGATATATATTCCTATCTAATCCTATTTAATATTGAACAATGCAAAATATTCGATTCACTTGTTGAAAAGAAGTCATATCCTGCAGCGACAATGACATTGAAAATTCAGCCAAGAGTATGATTAATTACGTTTTTTAACTTAGTTGACAGAATTTTTGTTTGATAGTTTTTTATGTGCAGTATTAATCTGAGAGAAATGCAAGGTGACGATATTGAAAGTAATACCAGTTGATAATTTTGACCTTGAAAATAGCATAAACGACGGGAATGCGAATGTATTTGTATTTTTTAAAAGGTACATTTTGTCAATTAATACAAATAAAATTATATTTATTACAAATATGTTATTACATTGCTGTTTAGATTTAGCCCCATAGCTGAAAATATTTTTCAACAAAATGGCGGCATAAGACTAGGCTTTGCATAAAACCCGTATTATCAATTATCTTCACAGTACTGTATGCTTGGTACATATAAACAATCCGTTCAGAAATGTCTATGGGAATCTATCAAAACAATTTAATTTAACAAAGTAGTACATAAACCTGATTCTAGTTATGATAGTAATACCATTGTGGTATGATAGTATACTTGCAATGCAACAATAATCAGTCTGCAACAATTATCAGCTTTAGGCATTATACTTTATAAATGTACTTATAAATAAATTGCACATGCTTCTATCTACAGAAAATGCTAATGTCTTACTAATAAAGAAATTCAAGCTAACAATAGACTTCACTCTAATTTTATCTAAAAGTGAACAGAACAATTTTCCTTATTTAATCTGTAGGATGTTTCCGTCCCTTTACTTGCGATTAAGGGTATTCCTTAATCATGACAGAAAATTAATTAACAAAGCATTCGAATCAAACTTAAAACAAACACAAAAAAACAAAAAAAAAAAAACAATAACACAGTCTTACTCTATATGCCTACTTAAAAAGTTGGTGATGATCCAATGAGTCATTTTAGAATTGTCTTCTCTTGAATGACCGAAACACTTTAAACTGATGAAGTCTAACATACAATCTTTTGTTTTTATATTTAGACTGCACACACATTTGTTAATCAGATGCGTTTCTTCTTAAGACGTTTTAACAATTCAGAATACATTAAAAAGTTTAATATTAGATCATGTAGTGTCATAGTGAAGGGAATATCACGTTTAAATAACTTGATTTCGTTCATATCTTAGATTGACGAAATTGGATCGGCTCACTTTAATTTGTTCATAAATATTCGCTTAGTGTATGATTATTATTTATTAAGTTTGAAGACAGCCTGAAGGGTATTTATTTGGCAATTTTATTGTCTCCAGACGACTTAAGATGCTGGTGATATGTGATTGCGCTCGCTTTAGTATGGAGGGGGTGGAGACATAAGAACTGTCATCTGGTTATCAGCATGAAATAACTACATCGTGCACGCCCCTTCTCTGGCTCCTCTCCACCTACACCTAGTCACATCACGCATGCAGCTGTGGAAACAGCTGCTAACTACAATAATAAACACATATGTCAGATCAATGCTGGAGCAATCAGCTAAACAAGTTATGTACGACTGACTCTAGCCAGCTTCGGTCGGTATCGCTTGTAATAAATGCAATGCATTAAAGTTTCGGTGTAAAATGCCACATATATATCCCTATAACTATATATGATGATTGTATATGGGTTTTTGTCTCTGGACTTTTAATTACAGAACCTTTATGTCTAAAAAATATCCATGTTTTGTAATTATAAAAGAAAAAAAACAACACAAAACACACATGTTAATGCAAAAAAGTAATTTTACATAACTTGTCTTTTAAGAGTAAATGTTATTGTATGAAGTAGAACACGCAAAAGGACACTCAAGTTTAAGGTGACTAATTTATAATGACAAATGGTCTTGTTATGTGCCACTCTGATATAAATTCGGTCCATATATTAGAATTTGACTCGATTTTACTTAACGAATATTCGAATTTCGTTTTAGGATGCCATTTACATCCATATTAGAGACGCAATTTCCTTTCTCATATATACTTGATTTCATCATAATTATGTGGATTGTTTTCCAGCATAATGTGCATTTATCTACTGCTGTTGAAAAAATCTCTAATACAGCCTTATATAAAAAGTCCTGTTAAATGCGCATGGCTAGTAATATGGCACAATGGCTAGTTAGAGGCAGAATGTTACTCCAGTTAGGCGTCGCCAACAAAGTAATAAATGGCATATATAGCTGTTCATTAGGCATCATTTGGTAGCCGAAAATAAGTAAGCAGACACGATAACTGTAAGTTATTGACCTAATATTGCCAGACGGTATTAGGTGGGAGATGAAAAACATTATTTTCCAATCGCTACACAAAGCATATAACAGACAAATGTATAAGCGGCATTCATACATAGAAAATGATCTTATTTTAAAGATGCAAGCTTAAGAATGAGAATCGCAGTTTCACCCTTAATGAGCTTAAAGGAAAATGAAAATGCTTAATGTGGCAAAGTTGATCTTGTAATCCGGTATAACTTGGGCTAAATGATGTCGAACATACACAAGCTATGTTTTACTTGCGTAAATATTTACTGATTAAAGTAAGTATTGCGTTGTGGGAATTGACGTTTGTGGCGAGTTTAAGCATAATATATTTTATTTAATGACTTACAAAAGCGGCGCTCCTATCAGCATACGATTCCTGCTATTTTGCAAAGGATATACCAGTTTACTTTATGCTATCTGTGCTATTTATTGATTTACTTTGTAGCATGATAATCGTTATTTGTTGTGGGTAAAATTGTTTCGCCATGTGACTGTTCTACTTAACAAGCCATCACATAACTTACGGTATTTAATTTGACATTTAAATCAGGTAGGATGAAATAAAATATAAAATCAACTCATTTTAAGGCAAATTCTTTTTGAACACCTATTTAAATTGGCTGACTATCAAATCAAAACGGTTCTGCTTAAATGTGCTGTTGATCTATTTTATACTTAATTCCAAGAACTATCATACCAAAGTTATAATACTGTGTATATTATTCAGTAAATTAATCGAACTTGGCTAGACAAAACCTTTGTTTTGAGTTATTGCAAGATTGTCTGCCAGAATGAATATACTGTCTTGACACGAAACGGGTCCCGATTGTATTCCAGACAGGTGTAATGAGTAGTGTATTTGGGCTAAAGACAACCAGATAATGGTGTTTTGCATTCAAACATATCAAGCGGGCAACATGTTAAAATAACAATAATTCAGGTCCACTGGATCTGGAAGCGCAATCGGTAGAGCGTCGGTTCCAGGTACGGGAGGCTCCGGGTTCGATCCAGAGCCGCGACATATCAAAGTCGTTAAAACGGTGGTATAGCCCCCTTGCTAACGCTCAAGCAAATATAAGGGTAGTTCGCGACTGGTTTGCCCGGTGTCAGGATAATGGACTGAGTGTGGTATCATGCCAGGTGTTCACGGCGCACAATGAAGGCAGCACTCTATCTGCTTTAAGTGGACACCGTCTTCAGATAACTGAAATACTGTGGTTGGACGGTAAATACAATAAACAAACTACCCTACATATCAAGCAAGTTTTTAGAAATGTGACAAAATGTCACACATTAGAGTGATTATTTTTAAAAGACCTTTGTTTGCATTAGCGTTCAAAGGAAGATAAGGTGAAGTGGAGTTTCCTTTTCACAAATTTGTGTATGCGATTTCTGACCGCTTTCCATAAGCTCTCTTAAACAAGGAATGTTTTTATCCTTTATAATTCATTATTAGTTCAAAGATATATATAACTGAAACTTTTAAGGTCCATGTCAAATTTTATTAATTTTCCGGAGATATTGACAAAGTAGGGATACTGTAAAGTAGGTAATTAACTATCAAAGCAGCGGCTCTTTCAGTGGCATGTGTCTTTTGTACTCCTGCTTTTAAATTCACATTTACATTTAACCTTTATTATCTAACTCATCACAGTGTGTCGTTTATTTGATGTTAAATAATACGGTATTTGCATTTTAGCTGGCTTTGAAATATAAAATTGTCTGAACCTTGTCTGCAGCTGAATACATTGACCATGATTTATAAACATGAATGTGGGTAGTGAGCATAAACGCGTAAGTTTTATATTGCATTTATCTATATATATATATTTAATTCTGCATTTCCCTATTACTGTTCTATATGTTCCGAATCAAAAGTGGACTGTTTTTTTTTCTTCTAAAATGGTGATATGAACATCATTGCATTTTAAATTATGTTGTACATGTATAATAGATCTGTAAACGGATGTTTTTTTTAATGATCTGTTTATTTTCATTACAATTACAAACAAGCCATAAATAACCTCCTTGTGCTTGTGAAGGGCGTATTATGTATGGCAATATTCGGACGTAATATACAAATATTGCGCATGAAAATATACACAATCTTGTATGTTTTTTTTTTTTTATAATATGCGACTGTCATAGATTATCGTCGTCATGTGTACACGTGACATGAACGGCACTGTGTTTTCGCCTGTTTTAAATAAAAAAAAATCAACACCATAGTTTCAAAATTTGTCAACATTTGATCTAGAAATTCCACTTGTCTTGCATTATTAACTATGTATCATTAATCGAATATTGTTACATAAGAATCTGCCGTCATATAATTTTGACCCTGTGACGGTCAGATTATAGGACTTTGTTTACAGCACAGAGCACTGCATCACCCATTAATAGAGTGTTCTAAGTCACGTGGTATTTGTTTGTGGAGGCTCTGGTGAATTCTGGAATTTTCCAATGGGCGATGCAAGTAGAAACCTTTTTTATAATCGTAGCTATCATAAATGGGCCTGTTTTCTTTTTGTACTTAAACATAAGAAATACCTTCAAAATTTCAAAGACCATCCGTGACTACAATTTTTTTTTATAAAAAAAGTGGCTATGTAGGAACTTGGATTGCGGATTTCAACATGTCTATTTTTGGATTAACGATCATTTTAATTTATTTGTTGCTTTCTTAAAACACATTTACTACTGGTCTGTTGTACCCTTGACCGTCACCATATTACCTAGGTCCATGCTCTGGCATATCGTAAGGGAAGTCCATTTCTCTGAAGAAACTATGAGCTTAAAGTTTTTTTACTTCAATATATTTTGTCGTTGTGTATCGACCAATGATTAGACACAAACATACACGCATAATTTACTTTCATTAACTATCCAATATACACATTCCTAACCTGTTTGCATGTCTACGTTCATTATTGCAATTAAAAAAGGACATAATGGCGATCATAGTTAAATGAAATGTTTTTTTAGTTTCTCACTGTTTATTGAAAAATCCAGGGATACTACATGCTTTATAAATTTGAAACTACGAACACTATAGAACGCTAATTGAGTTAAACAAGACTCGAGAGCGACTGTTGCTTCTGCCCTACTTACCACCCAATGAAATGAAAAACAGCAACACAACAACAGTATAATTGATCGTCAGTGCTCAATATCACTGTGAAAATATGAATAAAACTGCCTTCAGAAGAAACTTGGTACGTGTACTAATAAATCAGCTTTAAACGGCCATTACAAACATACAAAGAGATGTAATATGGCGACTTATGACGATTTATTCGACACTTATAGCCCATGTTACCTATGTCTATTGTATCCCAAATATTTATGATAAACCTCGAAATATACTCACCCAATCTGTGTCATCCCATAATTTGTTTGAAATTTGGCATAGAATTACATTGAGTACATGCTATTTTGTTGGTCTTTCCGTATGTGTTGTACTCTTGCGCGTTGTTTTGTCGTTTCGAGTTGTTGTTTAACTATTCAGAAAAAAATATTATTCTTTCCAGCTTACTCTCTGGGTTTGAGCTCTGGCAATATTGTCTTACTGGCCTTGCGAGAGAGGCACAATATTTACTATTTACTATACTATTTACAAAAAAAAAGATTTCCCATATAAACATGCAAAACAAAAAAAATACATGTCATTATATAAATGAGGATTTTTTTTCTTCATTTTACCTGATCTCAAATGACTTTTAAAGTTATCTGAAATAACACAATTAATGATGCATTAATGATGCATTTGTCCTAAAGTATCATCCCGTTGTCAAACTTAAACAGTGGCCTCTTGTAGATCTCGCTTACTAGTCATGATAAAAAGCCGTCCTAAATAAAACGTCAGGCATACATGTAGCAGGCTAAATATTATCAGCTGCTAAAAACATCTTTAGAAGAACATTGTTATCTATTGCACTAAGCTATCAAGGTCAAACTTATCAGTTAATAAGTTTGCGACGTGTGTTATTTCCAATCGTTGCTATTTCTTGTTCAGAATATAAATTCATAATTGTCATTATAAAGAAAAGCTCTAAAACAGGTAACGATCTACTAAAATCATCTAGGAACAGACAAACCATAACTGTCATGAAATTTAATATACGGTCACTCCTTTCAGACGTGCCTTTATGCATATCTGCAAGAACATCCTGCAGCCTTTTTTAAATTAAATTAAATTTGGGAGAAAATCCTTGAGGTAGTGTGTGGTAAGAGCTCTGTGAAACAGCTTAAGCCTACCCGTTTGTTGAGTTGCCGTGTCAAGGGTACAGACGAGTTTTTTTTCTCTGTTTGTTTAATGTCTCGTATAATTGTTTGTGCCACTTTACCAAATGGAATGTGATTTTTGCCTTTTAAATGAATGTTATGTAAATATATGTCTACTTTATTGTATAGTTTGTACTTATCAAATACGCCTGTACGTATCGATGGAATTATCTTTATAAATTATCGTAAAATGCAAACAAGCAAAATAGAACAACAGCAAATCAACAAAACACACAAAAACAACATATTAAATATCTGATTACTTTTTTGGCTTGGTAGACAACATATCTCGAAAAATCTACGGGTTTCTTTTAGCTGTTTCTATTGGAATCGTATATAATATTGATTAAATATGATATTGTCGTACATACTGTTTATCATACATTTTGCTGATCTAAGAGTTATTAAACGGATTGGTGATGCCATCAGGTAATAAATCAGTATATATAATGAAATATTCACTACACAACGCCGAATACAGGACAATAAAATGCGAGCAGTACTAATATAGCCAGGTAATGCATTCATTATTAAAATGTCTACACGTATTGTCGTAACAGTGCGACAGTTTCGTAACCTTCCTATGTTATTGAAGTACAATGTAGTAACATCAGAATAATGATTGTCCATAAAGGCACGTTAAATGTACACACACACACACACACACACACACACACACACACACACACACACACACACACACACACACACACCACACACACACACACACATACACACACACACACACACACACCACACACACACACATACACACACATACACACACACACATAAGACATTAAGACACTTACATTGACAGTGAAAGAACATACAAAACACGCCAAAACAAAGACGAATACTGGTTACATATATATCACTTAAGTGTTTTATTATGACACATTATTGCTTATGAGCATTTTTCATGACGAAACTAATCGTAACATCAAGTATAAAAAATATGTAAATGTTGGGAATGAGTGAAAAACGGGTCCATTATCGTATCTTATTTTCCTTATCTTAAATAGTAAAATTATAAAATATTTAAGATTAAAAGAGTTTATTTAAAATGTATATGTTACATGTATATGTAATGTAAATGCCACTGTTTTATCAATATTGGAAGGCAATATACCTTGTGAAATTGAGTTCTAAATGTTTATAAAATAGCCGTTGTTTTACAATTGCTTTAGTAAAACCATACTGTGCAATGATTTCCGTTAATAAACAGCATTGACTGTACTTGTGACAAACTTTATAGCCCAGACGTGGTGCTATAAACATCTCGGACCGGCCGTTAAATGGAAATAGGTGTCCTTAATTCGTAGACATAACGTTAATTAGATAGAGCTACGTACAGTCGACTATAGCTTGTAGGTTAGTTAATTTGGATAGTATGTGTTGTTCATGACAGAGCATATATCCTTACTTATGTAATAAAATCACACATTGAAATCACACATTCAGTACAAAATAAACCAAAGTCGCGATATACATACGAGATCAACACGTTCTCAATACGTTACGCAAGAGAACTGGTGGTTTGGGGTACATCAATTCACATACACAGGTTTCCTTAAGTAAATCTTGTAAAACATAAATCTCGAATCGTCAAGTGGCATTAGTACAGGGTGATCAAGTGATTATGATACATGTACTTGAAGCATATGTGTTCATACCAAAATTTTGCTGGATATATCACTTTCCGTATGACATGTTCAATATGCCCGCCTGCTTTAGAAATACGTTTCAGATGAAAGACCGGCATTAGTGGCATTAATCATTGAAGTAAATATTTAAATTCTGTACATATTGTACATATGCTGATAGTTTATTTTTTTACTAGTTATTTTGTCTTTATTAATATATATTCATTTTATACGTTTAAACCCCTGATGCAAGTGCTTACTTTTAGGTGTCTTAATTTGACGGGATATTTTTATTTACACTGATTTGTCGATAGAAAAAACCTACAGGAAGCGCAAGGTTGGAGCGCTACACAAACCCAGTAAATGCTACTAAGATAATTTAGTTATATGGTTAAAAATGTAATACTTGCGCTGCACTTGTGTTGAACATATGATGCATTTATCAGCATTATGAAAATGTATGGAACAATAGCTACATCTAGAACATGCATGCTACACCGACACACATATCTTTTTAATATTAAATCATGTCGTTCGAATGTGTCAGTTATTCATACGCGGTATGCAAGTTGTAATCGTAACTGACCATATACTTGCTGTATTACTGTGTGCCTTGTATTATTGGCCGCCATTGGCCTATTCGAAAATAATTTTCATATGATCAATCTATCAATTTCTGACATATTAATTGTGACTTTAATCATAACTATAACCAATAATCTTTCTTTAGCAATATTAAAGCAAACATAATTATTTATTAGTTTAAGCATTCTTATTTCAGAACATCTTCCTCGAACAGATTGTGTTTTGGAAAATCATATACATGCCATTGGAATGAAACCTGCTTCCTTAAATAACATAGAGTATATGACAAAGTCCTATGGACAAATCGACATACAACATACCATGAAAAGCCACAGGATAAAGGTATTCACTTGCAAGCAAAATCTTAAAGTAAGAACAAATTTGTGATGAGTCAAATAACATTAAATGAGCAAACCCGACAGTTACCGTCATGGAACGGTCAGTCGTCAAAAATGTCCGACTGGGTGCTTAAACCGGTTAAACAGAGCACTAACCTTGCACTTCCTCAGGGATTTCTCAAATGCAAGCAGTGAAAAAAGAACACGATATATTTGGATAGAACATTGGATAGCGCTGACGTTTTCTTTGATATCAGATGACAAGTAGTGACACCATTGAAAAATAATGTCCACTTAGCATTTACAAAAGAGAGACGTAGTATTTCTATTAGAAGAACTGCACAAACTTGATTGCAAGCGAAACTAATTTAGTTTACCCAAGAAAAGAAAATTACCAGAAAGAAGTGTAAATGGTTGTAGCATCAGGTTGATATAAAGATGGAATTGAGGAACCAAAGTAAAATGTCTATTGAAGAAAATACACGTCAGAATCCTTTTAAATGAATTAAATTACAAGATTACATGCACGGGGTGATAATTTATGACCGCCACACTGCACTGGTAAAAGTGTTATAATTATGTATATGACAAATTCCTGAGCATTGCAACATATACCACACCCTTAAAAGGCACACGTTTATTATAAACAAATATATCATGTTGTTTATTGGATTTTTCGTCCCAAAAACAGTATTCCAGTTATCTGGAGACGTCCACTCGAAGCAGATATAGTGCTGCCTTCACTTTGTATAGAATGCATGATACCACATACAGTCACAATATTCTGACACCGCGTCAACCTCCCGTACCTGAAGCCGACGCTTAAACATCATGTTGTTGATTTATACTATTATAGTTCTATAGCAGATGAAATTCAATGTTTCGGTCACGGTCATTCTTCCGCTTCGTATTTAGATCAGTTTTATCTGTATGTATGTCTTTGTTTATGGAGAAACGTATTAACGTATAATTCTTTGTTTCCTAGAGCTAACTACTTTAGTAAACGGGTCAATTTTGACATGATTTGTATAAGAAATATCAGTATTTTTTTTCTTTTTCAGACGAAACATGTTCCCTGATAAGACATCTACAAAAAAAAGTGTTGAAAAATCCGACTCGAAAGATGAAATCATTCACTTATAAGTATTTAAACAGCACATGTTAACCGAATGTTTATAAGAATATCCGCTTAAGTATTTTATTTGGAAATAGTGTAAGTTGTATTTCATACACGACATTATTCATTTAGAAAATCCTATAAGAATACTACTACAATCGTGCAACATGAGGTTATTCCCTGCGGTAACAACATGAATAATTGAACAACATGGTGGTGTTGCGACTTGTGAAATTAACATAACATTAGCATTATACGGAAATTGAAATTGATGTGTAACGTTTTGAAAATTATTACCACTTCCTGAAAACATCAAGGCTGTATGGAAAATCACGTTTGACGTGGCATTGATTACTCTCGGTATGTCCGTTTATAGTGTGTTTCCGAATTTCAGCGCATTTTAGCGCAAACATTTCAATATTTCTATGTCTTGTCAATAAAACAAACAATCTCAAACATCAAATATAAAAGAAAAGAATTTTGTTCAACTTGTGTTAATTATCTGGTAACAACTATGGGATTTTATCAAGACTGTCGGTTTAATGTTGATTTAATGAGAAGAAAACAATTTGATTCTTTTTACTTAACATTTTTACAATATTGCCATAACATGCAATAACACAAACATCACATAAATTGCACGCTCTTAAGAATATTGACATAATACAACATAATGGAACCACAATTGAGTGTTATTGTTTATTGCATATTGTTTCCCTGCGACTTAGATTAAAATATAAAATTTCAATTGCCATTTTTCATGATGGTCATCTTAATTTAATTAAGTTATTCTCAGTTGTAATATATCTACATGATATTTGATGTAAGAAAATATCAATCTAGATAAATCAAGTTGTATGATAACTAATAAAAATAGAATAGGGATATGGTTTTGTTACATTTCTCGCGACGCCTGTTGCCTTTGCTTTTGACACACTTCTTTAGGTCTCTACCAGTTTCGTAAGCAAATTAACGATGTCAACCATTTCCCTTTTTACTCAAGTATTTAAGGCGATCTTGTTCCCATTATTGTAACACTAAATAACACAATAAAAAGCTTTGCGCAGTGAGCGATCATTGTAAAAAAACAACATTTCAAGTCAATAAACAAGAGATTGAATACAACCGGTTACCAAGCTGAAAGTTACACACATTCAAGACAAACGCCATCATATTTTGTTCTGAAACGCTCATCAAGGCCATTGCATAATAGTCGAATCAAACGACAATGGTCCTAGTTGCTGGTCGATAAAAGCTGATGTAATGACATCCACGATCGCTAATTCCTATAAAGCAAGATAATTAGTATTTTATGTCACAGAGAAGGATGCCATTAATCATTCTACCACTTAGTGAGTATATCTGCCTTACGAATATCAAGATAAGTCCCCCGGTGCATGTAATGTATGTTGTCATTTAATTCACGTGTTTTTTTCTATGATGGACAATGGATTTTGGTTCCTCAATTGCATAGTCATATGAACATGATGTTACAGCCATTTACACTTCTCTACTAATTGTCCTTGCTTCAGTCAAAAAATAAGTTCACTTAAAGTCAACAAATTTTGTGTAGCTCTTCTAACAGAAATAATACTTCTCTCTCATCTAAATTGTTTGTCGGCATTATTTTTCAATGATGTCACTACTTTTGTCATAATATATCAAAGAAATCGTCACCGCTTGGGCATTATTTCATTCAGATATATTGGTTTTCTATTCATTGCTTGCATTTGAAACACCCATATGGAAGTGCAAGGTTAGTGCTCTGTTAAACCGGTTTAAGCCCCCCCCCCCCCCGCCCCCTCCTTTTGGCCGACAGACCGTTCCAAGGAAGTAACTGTTGGGTTTGCTTTTTTTTATTAAATGACTCATCACATATTTGTTCTTACTTTTACACTTGAATGTGAATATCTTTGTCCCGTGCCTCTTCAGAGTCTGGTATATGTTGCAATGCTCATAGGATTTTATCATTTATTCTTATTATTGAAATAGTGTTTTTAGTTATAAGTATGCGTTGCTTTACCCTACTGTGCAGTACTCTTATCTTAACAGGAGAACGAAAAGGCAACAACAGAAAGTATGTGGCTATCAGTTCAAGGCCATTTATGAGTGACATAACCTGATTTTGGCTATTGGTTAACTACCAAAATACTTCAATTGTCTCTTGTCAATAGCAAGTGAATAAATGTACGATCTGTTTAATTTGTTTAACGTATGTGCATGAAATATTTGTTTATTCAATGATATGTACTACTTTAATTTTATTAAAAAAAGCCCCGAGTCTGAAGCCACCTATTACATAAATACCACATAAAATATTTAATGCGATTTATGGAAACATATTTGTTATTAAATATAAAGCAAATCAACGTTGTTTACGTCATGTCATAGGTAGTTATTTTAATATTGTTGTATTTATTAAAATGTACGATATTAACTTATAATATAATATAAGTATACTCCACATTCAAAACCGTTTGGAGACATTTTACCATAACATTGGGTAGTTCGGTACTACAAGAAGTTGACTTATGAGACATAGACGTAATAAATAATTCAACCTTGCTATATGCGTTATTGCATTGCTTTAGACCACAAAAAAAAGAACAACACTGCCAATCGCACAAATGGCAACGTGTCAAAGCATCGATCTTATAATATATTACTCAAATTCAGATGCTGTGTATAATGTAGTTATGTTGCTCTTAAAATCATAGAGTTGCATCAATTACAACCGCTTACATGTTTGTTTCTACATTTCCGAATTTTTATCTATGAAGGTCAAACATTTCCTTGACCATAATGGACATGATTTCACGACGATGTGCCGTTTTAAAGCTGTTTGTAACTTTCAGGAACACCACACTCACAGAATGCACTGCTTCAATTTATGAAGGGTATTTTAAATAGACCAACTCACTTGCTAATGATATGAAAACATGAACATGTCCAATGATAAACACAAACACCTACAGCACTACCGATAAAATTGATCTAATACAAAAACATGTAGCTTATTTCAAACTGACAAATTACTTAGATGATGCATTACCCACAGAGAGTAAACAAACACATACCACATTTAAATGGTCATTCGGACAATGGACCGACAAGGGTGACTTAGGTCTATTTTTTCGACCGCTTTAACCTAGCACTTCCTTAAAGTATTCCGTAAAGGCAAATATTGAAATAGACACAGCCATTCAAAGATTGGACAAGAGAAAGTACTTTCATCGGAAGTTAAAATCTTATCGACGAAGACCTTTTAAAAACAGCAAACAGTAATTATGATGAGCAATGAAAAAATGAATAAAACAGAAGAGGCCCTGGCAACAAAGGCAGTTTCCAACGTGATATTATTTTAATATATCAGCCCAATCTCTGACGTATAATACGTTATATATTACTAAATATACTAGTTAGTCATTCGTTAACAATGCAGAGATGTTATATGTCACATTTTAAATGAACAAGAAGAAAAGTATAAATTTTTCAGAAAATTAATTTAAATCACTGAAAAAGATCGACAGTTATAATCAAAGGGATAAAGTATGTATGCTACCAAGTCGCTATGAAAGGCTTAAATTCATACATTTTAAGTCTTGTGAAGGGAGATAAAATACATCGCTAAAACATAACCATTCAGTAGATGTTTGACAGCTCTAATAAATACTCAAAATTTTAACTCCAGAGGCAAATAATCGTTTATTTATAATCGGTTTCATTAAGTACACGCGTACCCGCATTTAGTACATGTCACACTGTCTCGGCGTGTTATGATTAATATTGACATTTGAATGTGAATTTTATCCGTCCCGTACGTGCGGGATATCTTATTATGATTGTTTTATTGATATGTTTGGAATTTAAATGTGCTTCTGCGAGGTACTGTATAATGAATGTACTTTTCCTTTATGTTTTGCCATTGTGCGAAGTAGATGTGTGTGGTTCTACAATCTCACAAACAATTATATATGTCCGACCACTAGACAGCACAGTCTTGAACTGAAATTGTTCTTCACTACGATCAAAGAATTCCATTTTCTTCTATATGGTGTTATATACAATAGTACACCAGCGTTTAAGGTTACACTAGTCAGGTTAAGGGTTGTTTACCGTTGTGGTTTTGATGACGTAGCATTCGCGTAACTGCTAGAAGAAAAGGATCATGCTAGAAAGTTCAATTGTTTATTTTTAACTGGTTTTAGAGAATGTTCTTGGTACGTGAATGTTCTGAAAATTCTTTTGGTATATATAAGGGCGTGTTTGTCGAAAATAAGTTTGGAAGTTTGGAAGTTTGAATAAAAAGTTTGCTTTAGCGATTGGACATATACTTTGGAAATATTTGCAGCTTCTTTCTTAATATTTCTGTGTTGGAACTTACGTGGACTTAATATATTCTACAGTGACACAGATATTAAAATGTTGAATTTGGATTATATAATTAACATTCCTGAATTGTTCTACCTTTGGATTATTTCAACTGTGCTTATCTACGAGAACATTCTTCCGAAAACTCTTTAGGATTATTCGAGGCTGGATTATTTGTTGCATTGTTAAAGGGACACCTCCAAAAGGGACAAACTGTTAGCTCATATTTATTTCGCCTTCTGAAATTTTGTTTCTTTATTTGTTATTGTTTTATTTCGCCATATTTTTAATTATTTATAAAATAAAACATTATTGTACTAGTTTGTTGCTGGCTTGTTCTTTCTGTTACACCATTTCGTCGTTTAGTAAAAGTGTCACTTTATAAATAAACTTATATAGCGCGACGGGTCGTAACAATGGGTTTTGTTCCATCAGATTCATCTGGTCAAACTCAGCATCGAATGAATACTACAGTTTTGTCTCAGTATTAAGCAGGGTATTAGACTGGTTGTGATAAATACAATTGTAAATAACCTACGATGTCAACTGCATCCAATTAGGAGATGCGCTATTATATGCAAGTTCATAAAATCGGAATTCTTTGATTAATGTCAATTACCTTAGACTTTCAGTTTGCAAAATTAAAAACAATCCCTCTATCGAGAGGCAGTTTATTAAAAGGCTGTTTTCGTCGTTCTTGTTATTTCTGTACTTAATGATGAGTGTTCCAATTATTCGCTAACGCAGTTCTCTAGGATATTGAAAGTTAAGCATCTAATTACAATATACATCAAAAAAATATATTGAATAATTCAAAACATCGAAATGGGACTTTTTACACCTTCTGATACTTATATATTCCAAATACTTTTAAAGTTAAATTAAATAATAAATATGTATGTAGAGTTTAAGTCGATCTTGAGGTTAGGGAGAATTCTGTTGCGTGTGTTTATACGTCTTTAAATCTTAAGACTAAAATGATTGATACGAAAATTTATTATTTTAGTTTAATAACAACACTTATAAACGCGCGAAAAAGCCTGAATAAATAAATCGTATTAGAAGGTTTTCTATTTACTTAAGTGATTGTGTTTGCTGCCTTAATAGAAAAACTGCAATTGCTTTGATTTATGATAATGTTAAAGCATTAGAATAATGTTTGACGAATCTCTGGTAAATGTTAACAGCTATGGTAAAACGTTAAATAGACAGTCTGGCTGCATTGATTTCCGTGACATATAGGCATGACAATTTATCATTTTCGAACATGGTGCTGTTTTCATGATTATGTTGTTTTATTAAGACAACTGATACGCATTTAATGAAAAATAATACACAGCATTATCCAATGAAACAATCATGGTGTTGTTAACAGAATAAATGATTAATGTATTTCATATTGATGTGTATGTTTGATTTAAATACGTATTCTTCTATAGAAAAACTACATGCAAATATCACTGAATTGAAATTACATTTCAGCAGAAATATTTCCCTTCAAAAAGAGCTAAATTATCATATTTAGAATATACTGTTCTGTTCATATGTCATCTACTAACATATTCGGTTTTGCTAATATTCCTTCTATTTAGACCAATTATTCCTGATTATGACACTCTCTGTTTGTTATGACTTTGTTCAGTGTTATTGAAGACATTTACGTAGACCTACGTAAATAATATAATTAAAATAAAACATCATTTATAAGGTGTGTTTTTTTAATATTTGTTATAGTCTGCAAAATGGTTTCGATTATATGTTAGACTACTATGTTGTTACTCACATTAATTCACACTGTTTTTAACATAAAAATGCTCAAAGTCGCTATTTCCTGTTATTGATTTATTGAAAATATTAAATACACATTCCATCTTCTGTCTTTGCACGAATTGTGACGGTAACAGTAAAATGAATGAAACCTTTTAATCTGGTATAATACAAATGTACTCTGGCGAAATTCAATACCGACCATTTAAACAGACGAAGCCTCTGTGTTTTAACTAGATTTGAGTCCAAAGTTAAAACAGTTAATTTCACCTATAATCAACCATTTATGCTTTTCTAATCAAATTTCTAATTAACTCTTGGTTTTCTAAACACTGTGGACATTATTTTATACTTTCATCATAACTTATCAAAGAAAACATCAGCGCTTGGACTGGTCCATATTGCCGACTGACAGTCCCAAGGCGCTAACCGTCGGGTTTGCTCTCTTAGTTAAATGACTCATCACACATTTGTTGTTACTTTTCACTTGGCTTGCATGTGAAATACCGTTGGCCTGTGTCTTTCCAGAGTTTGGTATATGTTGCAATGCTCATTGGACTTTATCATATATTCTTACTTTTAAAATGATAAGATTTGTAAAATATTTCTAAATATAAAGTTATCACGATGAAGACCATAAGATATATATTAGTTTGCTGCTTTAATATGCTCCAATAGAAGCCTGATAATAATATTTTCTTCATTATTTCACAACTTTGAAAATAATATGTAATTTTGAATTTCAATTGCATAAGGACATAAATTGAATTGTTTGGAAATATTTTTGAGATTTTTGCCACATTTTGAATTCAGATTGTTGTTCATTTATACCATAACTGCCAATATTACATCAAATGTTCGAAATTCAATGACACATTGAGAATAAAATTTCGTTTGTTGAATTATTTAACTAGTATTATCTTTCACCGTGTTCCAAAGTCCCTTTTAGGTTTCATGTAACTATGTTAAATGCAAATTGTTCTATCTTGCTTTCGTAATAACAAATGCTGGATATAGAGGTGTTCATTAGATACTGAAAATAGTAAACGAGTTGGATGAAATGATTCGAAACGAGGCTCTTTACTCTACCAGTTTCCATAAAAGAGGAACAGATTCGATTATAACATGGCTAAATTGTTATTATTTATTAATCAAAATAATTATTCAACAACATGCATAAATGAAGACAACAAATTGTTTTATACACTACACATACTTAATGACGTCACATTACGATAACTAACTAGTGTGTTACCAAAAAATACGCACAAGTGTTACCTCATTCTCGAACGGTGGGTTACGTGATAAATATCATTAATAGTAAAACGACTTTTTATCATCCTAATTTTGATGGTCTAATGCAAAAAACAACATTTGCCGATATATGTCTGTATCTATTAAGAGTGCGAAAACAATAAACGTTTGCAAAATAAAATAACAATAGGTTCTGAATTAATTACTGAACTGTGAAATAAACACACAAATAACACCAATAAAACATTATTAAAATAAATTAAATAAAATCATGTGTCGTTCCACATATCACAAAAAAGATAACTAAAATGGACATATGCAATGCACATACCTTTGTAACTTTTGGAACATGAGTAAAACAATGGTTAGAATAACAAAAGTTCTCGGTATTATGAAATTAATGAGTGAGAAATCTGATAAAATGTATAGGTAATGGAAATGCACACTGCATTCATTTAGACAACAAAACAGTTGTATATGTGAGCTGTTTCGTACTGATCAATTGAGTTATAGTAAATAAAGTTTTAGCATGTTTCTTTTATTTACTCTCATATACTTAAAATCCTTTGGTTTAAATGCAAATGCTGAATAATTCTTGTGCTGAAAGATATTTTAGCTCATGCATTCGATTCATGTTTCTACTTGTTTACCATGTAAAGTATTTTGCATTACTTGAAAAGCTTGGTAATGCACATTTTAAAGGGCACAATGTTTACCTAGATATTCATGTTTGATAGTAGATGAATATCACCAAATGATTTGAAATTGTATATACAACCCAATGCATATATCACACCAGACGTATTATTTCTAAAGTATTTTCCTTTCTGCTTTATATCTATTTAAATCGTTTGACTTTTATTTTTAACACTTTAGTTGCGTTGCTATTATAATAACACCCAAACAAGAGTAAAGATTAAAACCTGTCTTTTTTAAGTTGTTTCAAAGTAAAAACATTGTAGTAATCAAGTTAATAAATTCCAAGAGGATGGCCCCGAGCCGATGTAGTTTGGTAACTTTTTTTTTCTACAAACATACTGTTTACAATTGTAATGAACAACCTGTCGAATAACTGATTCATATTTACTTGGCATGTTTACAAGAAAAATGAAAAAGTGTATGAACATAAATACTCCAATGTTAGTCAAAATATTCTTCCAGGAAGAACTAAAATGTATACCTTTAAAGTTAAAGTCCTGCTATATCAATATTTAATGAAAATAAAAGTCACAGTCACAGAAAGAATGCTGGTAGACAATTAATTATTTAAATATCTGCAGAGTATGTCAATTTTGTAACACTTATTCGAGTTAAAAGAAGAACGGTCAGCTTCGTGTGAACGAATCTTGAATGATGTCTTATGCTCTGGGCGTTTGAGATAAAATGTCAAGTTTATAACGATAGATGTTATTTATTTAATACCCCATAATGATCAAAATTCAAATTGTTTTATACAGTCAGTCTCAATTACCGCGATGGAGACATCACATAAATTTGTAATGCCAGCACAGTAACACAATAAAATTGATGCTTCATTAGATTCAAGTTTAGATTTATACTTAAAACAAACGTTATCTTCACATTTCTTTTCTAACGTTCGAGTCACATGTCACAAGAACATAAGCTCAAAACAAGAAATAATTATGTGACCTATGCTTATTGAGGAAATTATCTTTTCTCTGGAAACTCTACTGCACATTCCATAAAAACCGTTACTGGTTGTTTTTGAAACAAAGTATCAAAGCTTTGCTTTTTAACTGAAAAGATTATTTCCATAGTTTAACTTTATTTTACTCGTTTAAATGAACCATTTTTTTTTTATTATTTTATATTTGATGGGGATCTTCGGACCTCCAAATCTTAATTGTTACCTACGCATACACATCGCTTTACCACAGTGACTTAATGTTTGATTGTTTTTAGTTACCTTCAAATCCAACAGACATGATTTGCCACTTGACCTGGAACCTACATTAAAGCTTATAATATAGTTGTGTGTCACATTATCCTGTCGAGTAAACAGGGCAAGAAAATATATAGCGGTTATAGACATGCGTTAATTTTGTCTGCAAAAATGATTAAAACGTTGAAACAGGGGAAATGTCCTTAGTGTGTTATTTGCGTTATTGGTCAGAAAAAAAGACATTTTGTTGTATGTGCCAATGGAAGAAAGTTTGATCACGGTTAAATTGCTTACATTTATATCACCACAATGAATTTAACATGTGTTTGTATTTTTCCGCCAACACGAGTATGTGCCGTATATGTATTTTACGTCTACTGTTTTGTCTGCATTGACTACACGTAAGTATCATGATTATTATTTAGTAGTTTGGTAAATACGTTTTATCGGCAATCATTGCGAATTATGATTATCACAGGGCGCTGGCTACTTTGGGCACCCTAACCCTTTTTATGCAGTCTAGATTGTCCGTTTCATATATGTTGTACATATAGTTTAAAGGTAGATTGTTTAAATATGTTAATGTTATGTGTGCTTGTTTGGAAGGGGTTACAATCATTTGCTTCTGTGTATATACAAGTATCATAATTCTATATAAGAATATATAAGACAAAGTCCTATGAGTATTGCAACATATACAAAAATTGATACGACACAGGACCAAAGTATTCACATGCACGACAAATGTAAAAGTGAGAACAAATCTGTGATGAGTCATTTAACAATAAGAGGAAACCCGACAGTTACCGCCTTGGAACCGTCAGTCGGCAATATGAACCGACTGGGTGCTTAAACCGGTTTTCAGAGCTCTAACTCGCACTTCATGACGAGTTTCTCAAATAAAGAAAAACGATCTATTGGAATACAAAATGTCCAAGCGCTGATATTTTCTTTAGGTTATGACGAAAGTAGTGACGTCATTGAAAAAAAATAATGTCCACATACTGTTTAGAAAAGAATCTGGTATTATTTCAATTTGAAAAACTACACAAAAAAGGTTGACTATAAAAATAATCACTTTCTGAATCATGAACAAACATGACCAGAGACAAATAAATGGTTGTAGCATCCTGTTCATGTGAAGATAGAATTGAAGAACCAAAGTCCAATGTCCATCAAAGGAAATACGCGTAACAATCCTTATAGGATGAATTAAATGACAACAAGGATTACATACACGGGGAGATTTTTTACGACCGCCACACTGCACAAGTAACATTGTTGTGATCATGAATAACAATATATTAGACAAAGTCCTATGAATATTGCAACATATACAAAAGTTGAAACGACAAAGGACCAAGGTATTCAAATGCACGCCAAATGTACATTCTATTAATAAATAACTACCGCCATCTATCATTTGCATGAGACAAGCCTCCAAAAGATGCAGCTCATACCCATTTCTAATGTTAGGTTATGTCGAATAACATTTCTAATCAAGTGCTTTGAATAAGCGCATGCACCCCAGCCACAAATAAGGTAACAGTTAAATGAGACACTTCCTTGCTGGCTACATTTAAAATTTAAAATTGTGGAAGTAAATATGTGAATATAGCCTGTGGGTTGCTTAGGCTTTCTTTCATTTCTGAGTTAATATGTTCTGAACAAATACACACACTTTAAAATAAACTTTAAATAACATTATAACTTGTAGGCATGGTGTCTTTAAACACCAACATTCACCAAAAAGGAATATCGTAGGCATGGATTTTACCGCTGCATTCTGTCAGTGCATAATCATTCTGTCAGTGCAAAATCAGGATTTGCATGTGGAAAAGGGTGATGTTTAAGTTGGAAATACATTTTAGGAATCACCCACTTAAACACTCCCCACCCCCGCCCCCGCCCATTGAATTAGCCAACTCAAATATTTAATAAAACATACGCTTAAGCTGTATTAGTACGCACCGATTATTATAAAACTGTCCGGTATTCAATTTCTTACTTATTTTATTTCTATATGTTCTCCAGTACCGGAGGACATATACATATTAAATCAAATTGTAAAGGTTAAGTCAGATTATAATAGCAATGCCAGTAGCATCATTTTCCTAAATGGCTACATCTGCTTCTTTTTATATGTACCAGTATCCGCCACCATTTTGCTTGAAGGCCCTGCACTAAACCCATACACCATCTCTTTTGTCGATCTACCTGCCATGGTATTATTGTTATATTAGATGTCATTTTACAACACTGTTCGCTTCAACTTTATTCTTTTACACACAAATTGATGTACATTGATCATATTTAGCCAGTTGCTCAAATAGAAAAGTATTAAATTAAGGATTAAATAATACATATTATATTGATACAATGTATTTGCATATAATAGTTCCTATCAATAATAGTTTATACCAACTGAAATATGAAATGGACACTTCAGTGCAAGAGGGGTTTACCTTTATTATTATGGCTACCTTTATAAAGGATTCTACAAGCAAGCCTTGAGCAGTTATCTGACTTTATGCACATTACATATGTGTAACTATATTACAATAACTGATGCTCTACAATAAAACAGTAAAGGTACAATGAAATCAGTACATTATCTTTTACAAAACATGGATTGTAGTATTTTTTATCCTTTCATTAAAAAACGTATTTCTAGAGCTTATTAAACAGTGACATTAAAGCGTGCTCCTGAAACATGTGTTTCATAGTGACGACATCACACCATATACTTGAACATTATCTCCAAAATAAATTTATTGTTATTGGATACATCGTAAAATATAGTTCAAAATTAATCATACACCTTTCATTAGATAGACAAACACCCATTTCTCAATCCGAACAGAACAATTCCTCAATCAATGTGACTGACATAAATGCAAAAGTAACACAGTATTGGTGCGTTTTCACATTTGAATTTAAAGCATGTGATGATATGCTTTGCACTCCTTAAAAAACATTGACCACATTCCGCAGACAGACACTTCACAAACTTGTCATTTAAAATGTGCAAGCTTATAATACGTGCATTTTAAATAATATTTTCTCAATCACTATAATGATCGAATATATGGATGATGCAAACTGAATAGACCTTTTCCATAACTATGAGACAATTCTTAAGATTTTGACACGTGTGCTAATTATTTTCTTTAACTGACCTAAATACATGCTGATTCAATTTAGGATTAATGATTCGCGTAGGTTATTTTAAATAGAACGTTTCATTAGACTGTATGCATGCGACTTACTTTGAAGTTAATTGCAGCTGAATATCACACATACATCTGTACGTGTGTGTCTCTGTGTGTGTGTGTGTGTGTGCATGTGTGTGTGTGCGCGCGTGTGTGTGTGATAATTAAAATAAATTAAATGTTTGACGAAAGAACCGTAAGAAAACACCTATGTTAAAGGATCGTTTATTCATTTGGAAACTGTTAATATTGATGCCATGATCGTTTTATATTTATTACCAAATATGAACCCTTATTTCATTATAATAACAAGTCAAAAATATTTCCAAAATATCCATTATTTGTTATAACCCAGTGGCACGACAAAAATGGTCAGTAGAAAATAAATTGTATTTAGCAACACCAGTCACGTTGCAACACTATATTTAACTTACATTGAAGTGCATCTCAAACCAATATAAACATTAATCAGTTTCTTATAAAATGTCACATTACCCTATAAAAACCAAGTTGTCTTACTTTACGCCATTTCCTTTAGAAAAGAAGGCCAAACGTGGTAAAATAATATAGAAAACAATTCGAGATGTTCTTTAGTTGACATTTTAGTTCAGTGTTGTTGTATAAACACTTTTTTTTACATTAATGGGATAAATATTATGTGAAGTAAAAACATACGTAAGCAAAGCTTGTTTTGGAATGTAACATCTAAAATTAACGCTTTCAGATTATGTCATTATTATCTAAAATATTAGGCAAAAACGATAAACAAACTGACGCAGAAAATTCGTGCATATACATATGCAACCAACAGTGTGTAAGCATTGGAACTTCACAAAGCAATCTGGGAGTCTCTTACATATTTGTAAGACAGACATGACCTTAAGATATTAAAATAAATTTAAGGCATTGTCAATCGGATGAAATATTTTTCTGCGTTTATATACGTTGGCGTATTGGTAATCAAATGTCTCTTTTAACGACCGCCTTTTGGGGTGAAATGTCATTGCAATATTTATGTTGTCGCAGTTCTTGCCAGTGTCGGATGCTATAAACCACTAATTTCTCTGTAAACGTATGTGTTATGTTTGCATGTAATCTATTTAAATATAGCACGTTGAGAAGAGGAATTGAATTATACAAGTAAGATGACTATAATTCAAATGTTAAACCCTTGTTTAACTATTACATTAGCAGCAGTATGCGACTTGTGAAACAGTGGCAATAAGTTAAATGCATTTAAGTTGTTATGGTAAACACATACTCAAGTTTTATATCATTATATATGGTTAGATGTCAGGTTAAACTTCTTTGCCTTTTAGATTTCTTTGTCATATAATTATATTCTTTTACGATCTAAACTTTTTTCGGTAATAAAAATGAGTTGACATACCATCTCTAAAAAGAAAAACAGACCAAAAACTTTCTCGAATTTTACAAATATATGATTGTATGCTGACACAAATAACACTTGACATAGTTTCATCAAGAAGTTTTCACATTTCCTTGCAGAATTGTTTACCAAAGAACTAAGCGAAAAAAGTTTTACACGTTCCATAGTTTAAGGGAAAACATACGTCTTTCCTGATACCAGGTGCCAAACAGAATTATAATTTAATTATGGCATATTGTGTGGACCCATAAATATAAAAATAATACCGGACAGAGAAACAAAATAAACGGGTTGAATATGTGCAACGTTGATAATTTCTGAAGAAGTTGTTGAAATATCAATTCATACCGCTCCGTAAGCCTACTTGTTCCCAATTAGATTTGAAATTGACGTATTTTTATTAGGAAAGGAAGAGACAACATTCAGAAGATCAGTAGTGAGGAGGTGTCAAGTAGAATCGTCGTAATATATCATTATTTGTTTAATTATAGTATTATCGTAACTTATAAATCAATCATATGAATAACAGGTCAGGTCAAAATCACGCATTATTAAAATAAGATGTAGTTGAAACTAACATCTGTAACAGTTAAGTAGTGATAGTTATCATTCACGCGAAATATGTACTGCGTGTATCTTATTGCCAACAGACCTCAGCTTTGGCAGAAAGTTAAAATGAACTATATTTCTGTTAATGATAACAATTACAAAAAGACTCATATACGCTAATCATTTATTTGATAGTGAGCTTAAAAAAGTTAGGTGAAATGCTTCTTACGTCCATTCCGACAATATTCATCATATATGGTTTTCTTTTCCTTAATCATGTAAAGGGATATTTTTAAGTTCCTAACCAGTAACGACGTTTGCTGTCTGCTATTTGTTGCAGCAGTTTCAATTTATACTTGCATTATATAAAACACGTCCCAAGGAGTGTGATTACACTTATTGTCAACCAGTGATTAAAGTATGTGCTTTACCTCGCCTTTGAATGTAATATACATTCAATTATTATACCGAACAATTAAGGTGTAACAAAAGTTACACTTAACATGTTTAATACTGATGCCTACTGCTGCTTGTGTCCTTGGCATCGACTAGACAAATTAAATAATGGATGTGTATTCATGGAAATAGTAAAAATGTCAATGGTAATTTAACATAGGAACCTCACGTGAAATATTATTATTTTAACACATAAGTCATGTGGTGTGTAGGTTAATTTAGCAAACATATCCACTAAAATGAAATATCTAAGAACCAGCTATTGATCGATTCTATTTTTACCATATAAGACCCAGGGTTAACCATTCAATGCAAACATTTTAAAATCTGTTATATAACCTACCCATTTGAATTCAAATGGTTTTGATTGGTCGAGCGTTGGCTGTGTGAGTCAATATTAAGTGATATTGCCTCGAGAATGGTTCTGCGTGGGCACAGAGAACATAAGAATCGTGTTCGTTTTTCGAGCATTGTTTGTTATGTACAATGACATGGCGTCAAGTAAAAGAAATCGGCCGTTGTTTCAGTGTGTCTGATGATCATTTGGGAGCATGAAGGGAAACAATAAAATTGAAGAGAACAAAAATTGTAATCTCGGTACAAGTGAATGCTTTTCGTGATATCTGTCTTGGAAATTTGTGAGACCAATCTTTGTTGAACTGAAAGGTTTATGTTGAAATGAGAAGCGCATATGGCTCAGTGTACTAAAAGACAATGGCTCCATAATTTCATAAAGTAAATGATATAGCGAGTAAAGACGTATTCTTCGGTCAATATTTAGTTTTGCCGATGTTGCTTATGTGTTATTGACCAAAGTCGCAATAACATATATCACATTACCATGGACCTTACAAATACACTGACATCAACATCAGTATTTATTTGTATAAAATAGCACATATGTAATACAGCTTTTTTTTTATTTATGACGTCACAATGCAGTTGGTCTCTTACCATTATTTCATCAACTGTTGCTTTAACATTATGTAGAATCGCAAATTAGCGATTTAAATCATGGGATAAAACTGATCCTCGTCTTTTTTTAATACAACCAGTGGTATAACGCCATAAGCTCGCTGACTGCACACATGTATTGGAGAGGCAGCTAGTAATTCATTTGGAATTATCACATTGCTTGTCGTACACGTACAGTTGACCTAACCCAGTAACCAAGATAAGTAATTGCTACCAATTATCTAAAGTTCACATGGCAATTTAGATCACTAAAGGCAAATATTTTGTTTATTTTAAACCGAAACGGATCTTAGTAAGGATTAATCGTTATAAAAAATAAATGTGTTACTGACGAATTAAAGGTCGTCAAAATACACAAAATATACAGTGTATACAATACTGTAAACAGGAAAGTAAAACTTTCACACTGAGTACATATTGTTATAGCTATAATAAGAATTGCTTGTAAAATGGACAATATATCTTGTTAACACATTAAAAGACAGGATCATATTGAACAGTTTAACATCATTCTTTACTGATCAAGTCATGAATGACTAAACATTGAACAACAAGCTTTGCAATACGTTACAATCACAAAAGATGTTATTTATCTGCGTCTTGCAAATCGATAACAAAAAAAGAAATATATATATTTCTAAAATGAAATATTATGTTTATTTGGAATTAGACTTGTATACATATCTGACGGATAAATCACTTTAGATGCTATTGTTTTTAATAAAAAGTGACAGCCAAAAATGGAAAACATCCTTTTACATAAAGTGCATACAGGTCTTGTTAACACATTTTACATACCACCTTTTATTTTAAGTGCCTTATGTCAACGTTCCATAAAACACTATGACAGATAAGGATAAAAAGTTTTCGAAATAGGTCAATATCAATTTAACTTATTGTACCGTTTATAGATGATTCCTCATTCTATGTCAGAATAACATTAACAAAGTAGTTAAGATTTTACTCTGAAACACACTGACAAAATTTGCACTGGACAAATATGTCGTCCCAAAATATCAAAATATCGGAAGTAAGGTGGATGTAGTAAGGCGATATCAGCCAGTAAAATCTTCTCATGCATGCTTTTATTCACGGAAAATCAACAGACAAATTTTAAGTCATGTTTCAAGTCGATATACTGCATAAAACTGCAAATATAGGCCGTAATGGTGTTGATAGTAATTTACAAGTTTTACAATGTCATACAAAACAAGTTTTGTCATGAGAGCTCAGACATTACAATGTGTATTAAGAGATTTTAACTTCATTGCAAAGACAAAATAGATGAAATAAGTAATTCCATCATTCATCACAAATGAAATGTCAAAACAGTTATCACAGTTTCAATTAAAAACATACAAATTATTTTACATTTGTTAATTTTTAAAAGCTAATACGTCGGCTAATCACTAATCTAGATGTAATATATATGCATATAAAAAGTGTAAACTGTCACAGACTCATTTGCGAGGCCAGTATATCTTTATTTTACTTACTCATTATTCACGAAGCGTTCAGATGTTTTGAAGTTTGTAAGGGTTCGCGCGTTTAATATATATGCATATTTATTCAATAGCTTTTTACTAAAATTGTTACTCAATCTGTTTCATATGAAACATTGACAATATTTGAGGACTTTTTAACTGTTGCATCATATCGAAATAAAAATTACAATATTCATCACTTCTAGCTTTACTTTTATTGTTTACCACGTTGCCACCGTTAATACCATGGAAAGTTTGGTAAACGATTGCAATAAGTACAGTATTAATGTACTGTTGCAGTTTCTTGTCAGCTTAAAGGAAAACACAAATTAACTTGAACAATGCATTTTGTTATGTTTAAACCTCGTTAAAACTTCTTTGTTAAAGTACATCACAAATACATCTTTTAATTTAGTATCTGCATTTTGCCAAATATTTTCAAATATTTTCAAATCATATTGAAGTAAACAAACAAACAAAAATCGCTGATATACATTTTAATTTAGTTTGATAATGTATCGATAATTACATCTCAACATCTAGTATTGTTGCATAAGTAAAGATTTTTATCGCAATATGATAATTTAATCAAATTAAATCATGCATTAAACAGCCGAATAAGACATTCGCGTTTTGTAGACTTCTTTGGGAGTACATGTAATCAATTAAGCTAGACACGCATATGATAAGATAGTAATTTACATAAAATGATAATAAAACAGGATCAGAATTTCGAAGCGCGCACCTTCACTCATTGCTTATAAGGTAAGGTATGTAAACTAAGACTGCATTTACACAGTAAATGGTATACAAATAAAGACATGTGTTGAAGTCAGTTTTAATGGCCTGGGTTATGCGCAGTCCTCGGCCAATATCGCATTAATCCGGTCCACAAAAATCATACATTGACATACGTTTTTATTTATTTCACAGACCAAGTAAAAACATACTTGAGTGAATATCACTTCATATTGACTAACACATGATCAACGTTTGACGAATCAAAACTAATTTCTGAAGGTATGTATTTTAAAATTTATGTTTCGACTGCGGATCTTTCAAAGTTAACAAAGTTCATCGCCGTACGATAAAGCGGCAATGAAAAATTCAAACGGGCGGTGTCATTAACACATGCAATAAAATCCTAAGCAGTACTTTTGACCAATCGAAGTTACGGCTTAATTAAAAGGGATGCCATGAATATCATGACAACAGGAACATAATCCAATAATTACGCAGCTTTATTTTTAATTGTTTTATTTTCTGATTATTAAATTCAGAAAACAATGACGTATAACTTATAGATTACATCTTGTTTATCAGCCAATTAATTTAATTGAACGAACTTTACTTTATTTTTTATGCAAACACGTGAATACTGATTTTAAAAAAGGGTGGAGGTATTTAAACTTAATAGACACAGTCATAATGATGCTCCCTCAAGGGCGCATGTTTCACACAAGCAGGGACGAGCATCGACAAAGATAACCGAAAAAAGGCATAGACAAAGAAAGGGAGAAATATACATAAACATAATAATATGAAGAAACTATGGAAAAAGAAAGAATAACGTTTTTTTAAAAAAAAAAAACAACTCATATACCATCTTCTTGGACAGGTGAAATGAACCTTCACTGTTACGACCTACATCATTATGTTGAATGCAAAATTAGTTTAATAAATCCTTATTTCATGCTTTTTGAACCAGTGAAAAAAATGCGTTTATGTGTTTGTGTGTATGAGTCTATTTAAACGTTCTTAACGTTTGAGCTTATTTGTTAATCATAAACCACATTTACGATTAAAAAGTGTTAATTTTTCTTTTTAAAAACTTAACAAACCATTGATATAAAGGGACCATACCCATCATTTCAATGGCAACTGGATTGACGTGAAATCTCTGCCATCATTTACTTCATTTATGTTCATCCAATGCATACATATATTTTCGCGTGCAATAAGTAGAATCATTCCTTATATCTCTAAAGAAGCTGCATTAAAGTAAAATACTTCACACTAACATACATTTCAAGCAGCATTTTGACTGGATTAGTCGTTGGTCCATAAACCAAATATATGAAGACGGATAATTTTGGTAGGATTATTAGCACGGTTTTTAAATAGATTGTAGTGTCTGTTAGGTTAATTGTAGGTAGGAAATAATATTATTGTCGTGCATTATGGTCTATTGTAGTCTGCATATTTACTTAAATGTAGCTATGTAGCATATTCGTCACAATAAAATGTTTTATCTTCTTACAGTGACAGCACTTTAGTTAATAAAACGTGATGTATTCCAATATGAAACATTTAATAATGTGTAACCTTATATTAAAATGTTCGTATACGAATATTTTCAGGCTAAGTTAAAATATTTTTTTCACACTAGCAGAAACAGAACTCAAAATTAATCTATGCAAACATCATAAAAAAATGTCCATATATAAATTCATACTTGTTTTTTCAGGTTAAGGAATAGTTAATAAAATGTGATTATTTCAGGAACACGTAGAACCGCACAGTGATCATAACTGTGAATAAGAAACAAATAGAACTATAATTTTCACATACAAAAGGAAGCCAATTACCTATAATCTTGGCTTTACCGTTCAACTGCGCTACTCGCTAGCTTCTGACTAATAATTGCGCATTAGGAAAAAGAAATGCGGTAGAAACCTAAGTTAGATTTAGATTCATCGATTTCACTGATATGAAATGAAATGCAATTCTGTCAATCGATAAATAATCATATCTAATCCTATTTAATATTGAAACATTCGATTCAGTTGTTAAAAAGAATAGTTGAAGGAAGTCATAGCCCGCAGCGACAATGGCATTGAAAATGCAACCCAGATTACGATCAATTATGATCTCCAGCTTAACTGATGACATTTTTATTTTATAGTAATTTTATGTGCAGAATTTATCTGAGAATTGATCAATTCAGCTAACATTCTCCCAGAGAAATGCAAGATGACGCTTATGTTATACATTGCCTATTAGATTTAGCTTCATGTCTGAGAATCGTATAAAATCGTACAATATGCTCCATGAGAAAAGTGTTGGCAATGTACTGGTAAGTATTTTCGTGGTTATTTATATTTGGTACATATAAATTACCGGTTCAGAAATATCTATGACAAACTATCAAAAAATGTTAATCCAACAAAGCGGTACCCGCTTCTAGTTGTGATAGTAATACCAATATGGTATGATACTATACTAGTTATGCAAGCTTGAGACATTAATGGGTTTAGACATTATGCTTTATAAATGTTCTTAGAACATATAATTTCGCATGTTTCTATAAAAATGCAAATGCGAAATAAAATGTATCAACTCCAGCATCTTATCTAATGCCATACACATAAACATGAGGATAAAACGCGTAAAGAATCATGCGTGTCATATTTTGTAGTAAATGCATACATGTTGTATGCGTTCAAATAAAAGAAGAAAACACCAGCCAATTACCAGTATTGTCCATATTGTGGCATTACTACCACATACTCTTTAAACAACGAATGTTAAATTGCGTATTGCTGTTTGCGTCTTGCTGGCAAGTAATTATTATAGCCATACATATAAATTGTTTGACCTCCAAAACCATAACGGTTTGGCCTAAATGTGCTTACCTTACGTATACACTGAGATTTATCTAAGACTTTAACATATCCACCACAGACAGCATCCGTCATTCATCCAAGATTTGTTCATACACAAGTTATAAGAATGTGTCTATTATTCTGTAATTTATCGAAACTGGCCAGACAAAACCTCTCTGTTGAGTAACTGCATGTTTGTCAGCCACAATGACTGTGCTGTTTTGACACTAGACGGGTAGACAAAACCTCTGTGTTGAGTTATTGCATGTTTGTCAGCCAGAATGAATGTACTGTCTTGACACGAGACATGTCCTGATTGTTTTCCCGACAGGTCTAATGAGTAGTGCAAAACCTGGAGATTTCATTATTTGTGCCAAGAACAGCTAGATTATGGTGTTTTGCTTGCAAACAAATCAAAGCTTACACTATGATAAAATAATAATTAAGTGACATTGTCAGTCTGATTATGAAACAATAATACAAGTGCAAACAAGCATTTTATCTATTTTAATACCCGTTCTGTATGCAATATTAAGAAGGAGTAAATATTATATTTGCAGTAATATACAGTTTTAACAGTCAATCGATGTCAATATCGTTGATAATTGCATTAATGATGCAAACTGAAGTTATAATTCTTCACTAATAACACATTTTGGCAAAGTAAATCGGTTATAAATATATGTCATAGACCATTATGTTTTCTAAAGTGACCAATTCATATCGACTTGACCAGACACAGATAAACAAAACAAACTTCAAATAGCATACGTATCATTTAATGGTCATGGTTGGCACAGGTGACTCACTAAATCGCTTTACGTTGTTGCTTAATTATATTTACACTATAAAGATATTTGCTACCGCTTTTCCTTCTTTAATGCATTTGTAGTAAGCCGATACTGCTGATAACACTGTTAAGCAAGTTAATATATTAGATTTCCGAAAACAAATTATAAAATAATGTAATATGAAATATTGGCGATATACTGGCGATATGATGTCTTCTATTAGATATATCAGGTAAACTTTTAGAAATTTGACAAAACCTTGAATTTTACAAAGTGAAGATAAGTGGAGTGGCGTTTCCTTTCCTGAATTTGAGTATGCGACTTCTGGCTGCTCTATTTAAGCTCTCTTACACAACAACGCATGTTTTGTCTCAAGAATTCCCTATTAGGTCAAACATATAAATAACTGAAAATGTTAAGATCGATGCCAATGTGTATTATTTTTCTGTACATATTGACTAAATACGCATACAGTAATGTAATGGTAATCGAATATTGAATCGGCTGTGACATGTGCCAGCTATACTCCTGGTGTTACATTCGAATTTTACGAGTTGTATAATTACTTATGTATGTGCTTACCTGTGTTATGCCTTTGTGTGGTAATTGCATGCATAAAACGCGCTGCAAGTTGACGTTTTATTATCTTGTTTATTCCAGTGTCTCGTTCAGTCGATGTTAAATAATGTGGCATTTGCATTTGTGTTGGCTTTGAAAGATGAAATTTCCTGCTCCTTGTCTGTGGCTGAACAATGATTTACTAACATCAATCCGGTTAGGTAACACACACGGTTTCTATTTCGCTTGTATCTATATCATTTGATTAAGGTTAATATTTTCCTGCTTTTTTCCAAATCAAAGATGCATTGCTCTTTTTATTAAATCGTTATATGGACATCACTGCATTCTAGAATATGTTGTACATTTATAGGGAAAATGAAAATGGATTTTGTCTATATGCTTATTTTAATTACAATTACAAACAAACCATAAATAACCTCACTGTATTTGCACAGGACGTATTACATGTGGGTTATGTTCCGACGTAAAAGGACCGAATGCTTTCAAATATAACGCATACAAATACACACAATATGTCATGCTTTTCATGATATGCGACTGTCATCGTCGTTAAATTTACACATGACATCTACAAACATTGTGGTTTTCGAAGGTTGAAATAAAAAAAATATAAACCCAATTGTTTCACAATTTGCCAATATTTTATCTTAAATTTAACTATGCATCCTATATCGGAAGAATAGTGTTACATAAAAATCTCCCGTCATATAGGTTTGAACTTGTGATGGTCACATTCTAGGACATTGCTTAAATCACAGAGCACAACGTCACAACGTAACTCGTCGATAGAAAGTTTTTAAATCACATGTTAATTGTTTGTAGAAGCTCTAGTCAATTACGGAATGTTTCACTGGCCGATGCATGTAGAAACCTTTTTTTAATAATCGAAGCTATAATAAATGGCGCTGTTTTCTTTTTGTACTTGAAACTTCAGAAGGATCTTCAAGACTTCAAAGACCATCCGTGGCAAAAAAAAATTATTAAAGACGGCAGTGTAGGACCTTGGATTGCGAATTGCAACTAGTATATCTTTTCGATCATGTTCGGGCATCTGTGGATACATTTAGATTTTTAAAAATGTTATAAGAACATTTAGTAACTTATTGCACAATTTTATTTTGGACTTTCTATTAGGAATTGGCTCAGCATAAACATTATTTCATATACATAACCTATTGCTCTGTTTCTTGAATATATGTATTGTAATATCTTATTTGATTTTTAAATAATACTTCTGTTACCGCTCTTTACTTTCTTTGAATTTAACCATACAAGGTATCTCCATCATCTGTGATACTTTAGGGGAAGCACATTGCTGTGCAGAAATTATGGGCTTAAAGTTATTTTCACGTGTATTTTTGGCATTTTGTATCGATGCATTAGTAAACACAAACATACTCAAATTGCTTTCTTTCATTAACTAACCAATATACACATTTCTAACATATTCGCATGTTTACATTTATTGTTGTATACGATAAAAACAGTCTGGCGACCAGAGTTACATAAAATGGTTCTTGGTATCTTGCTGTTTATTTAAAAATCAAAGGATACTACGTGTTTAATAAATCACTACACCCACTAAGTAAAATCGGACACGGGTGTAATGTTTACATTTTTCTTACTTACCGTGCAATGAAATGAAAACAAAACAAGTGCAAGATTAGTCGTCAGTGCTCAATATCATTGTAAAAAGACTAATAAAACTGCATTCAGAAAACATCTTTGTAGGTGTACTGATGAATCACTTTGAAAGGGTCAGTTGCAGCCCACAATAAGAAGTAATGGGGCGACTTATGTTAAACTTATAACCCATGTTACCTGTGTCTTTCTATCCGAAATATTTAGTTTAACCTTTATGCTCGCACAATCTGTGTCATCTCAGTATTAAGGTTGGCGAAATTGTCATTAAGTACAGGTTACTTTGTTGGTATGTCTGTTTTGTCCTTATGTTCGTATTATTGTACTTGTAATTTAATATTTAAAACTATGCAGTTATAACTTTTTCCACCATAGTCTCTGGCTTCGAGCACTGGCGATATCTTCTCACTGTCCTTACAAGACATCATGAAATATTGACTCCCTTATCAGATTCCTGCACACATATAAAGCGTTTGATGTTCTTGTGGGAAATGAAAGAAAAGTTGCCTAGTAAAGTGACATAATGTATGTACTGCAGGACAATTAGAAATTCGATGTATATGTATGATAGCTGACATGCGCCCATTCCCACTTGCTATGAATTCCGTACCCACGGCCTTCTTAATTTCTTAATAATGTTTATATTAACGCTCATTATATTTTTGTTAACACGACCCGATCGTCGGAAATGATTTCCGGTTTGATTTCAAGGATGCAAAAAAGTTTGTTTATGGAATCAGAATAAATTATTTAATTTTTTACAAAAGTGAAAATATTTAAGATTTCCCATATAACAATGCAAAATAAAGATTTTACTAACATAATTTTATTAAAATTATTTTTTGTCAATCAAGCGATCTAATAATGTCATATGAACTCATGATCCAAATCTAAACGAGGATTTTTTTTGCATTTTACCTGATCTCAAATTGTTTTATAAAGTTGTCTGAAAAGACAACATTAATGATGCATTTGCTCTAAAATAGCATCTAACCCGTCACACTGAAAAAGTGGCCAATTGTAATTATCAGTCTTAAATATTACCAGCTGCTAATAGAATCCATTAAAGAAAATCATTTACTATTGCCTTAGCATATAAAGATCAAATAAGAAGTTGAACGTGAAAATTATTTAAAGCCTCTCAGAATTTAAACTAAAGCATTGACTTATACTTACAGAAAACAGCAAAGGGAGGAATGTGGATAGATAAAGCGACACTCTGTGATGTGATCGGATACATAAAATCAAGTTATTTGTTAGTTTCAATTGCAATTACATAAATAAAACGCACATCAAATTTTAGGATTTTAAACCTGCAGAGTGTGATAGTCCGGCAAAGTTTCTAAATATATATTTTTACCTTGATTTCCTTCGCCTTTATATGTCTTTTTTTCTCAGGCTTGCAATCAATGCAAAAAAATGTTCAAACTGATTTTCGGAAGTATTATTTTCCACAGGACATGTGTTATATTCATTTTAAGCTGAAACACATCGCTGTTACTTGTTCAGAATATAGATCTATGAATGCCATTATAAACAAAAACTCATAAACTGGTAACGTTCCAGTAAAATCAAAAACCAACAAATCATAACTGTCATGAAATGTCTTGTACATTTACTGCCCTCTGGTGTGCGTTTATGCATATTTACATTTAATATGCATAATTATATTTATTTAAAGCCACTTTAAAATACGTTTTGGAAAAAATCATGCAGTGCGTGGCTATCGCTCCGTAAACCAGCTTAAGCAACCTAGTTTGCCCACTTACCGTGTCAAGGGTGGAGATTGGTATTTGTTTTTATAGCTGTTTAACATCTTTGTTTAGTATCAGTGTTTCTGTCTCTTCATCACTTGTAATGTGTTTCTGCATTTAGTTTCAAAACTAAATGTTATTTAAATCTATTTCTTATATATTTCTCTAGTTTGAAATTACAAAACACTTTTGTTCGTATTGTTGGAAATTGCATGCATATATAAATGTAAAAAACCAAAAACATAATAAATATTTTATACTATTGTAACTACTTAGTCAACAAACGTCAACAATCTAAAGGGTTTCTTTAAATTGTTTCTACTCATATTTAATATCGACCAAACAGATATTGTTGTACATACGGTTTTCATATATCTTGTTGTAACCATGGTAATTTGACAGATGGGTGATATCATCAGGTAATACATCGATATGTATAACGAAATATTCACTACACAACGCCTAACAAGGGATAATAAAAACAAATATCTATATTGTAGCCACGTTATCGATCCATGATGAAGTATAATGCTTACTCGTATCATAGCAACAGTACGGCAGCTTTGACACCTTCCCAGTGTGTTGTACTAATAGAATAATTATTATCCATAAGGACAAGTTTGATACATTAACAAACAAAACAACATAGCCTGACTATACCAAGTATAAAGAGGAAATAATATTTAGAAAAAAACACGACACTGAATGTGGTAAGTTCGAGTAAGTTTTATCAAAATGTAAAAATGTTACATGAGTATGTAATGTAAGTGACACTACTATATCAATAAGGAAAAAAGAATTTTGATGTGGAGTTATAAATGCTTATAAAATTGACATTAATTGAGAATAGCTCATGTAAAACTGTACTAAGTCATCCATTCCGTTAACAAAAGTGACATTACATATGCCGAATTGTATAGACCAGCTCTGACACTATAAACATCTTGGATCAGCCGTTAAATGAAAATAGGTGGCCTTGATTTGAAGACAAAACGTTAAGTGAAGTAATGAATAGTCAACTGTAGCTTGTAGCTAATTCAGTTCATGACAGCAACCATCAAAGTCAAGTGGTATAAGTACAGGGTGATCTAATGATTAAGATAGCATTTACATAGTCCTTTCAATCTTCGAAATTCTTTCTTTTAAAATACATGTTTTTAAAATGTGTGTGTTCATCCCCTATAGAGTGTATCACTCACTGTAACAATGACAAATTTTCTATATGTCTATTTTCAGCAAAATGCTTCAGGTGATGACGAAAGGTCGGAATTGTGACACTGCATGCGCCCAATTTATGTTGCGCATTTTCCGCCGAACTGATGTTTTTGTTCCGTTTGGAATGTTGGATTATGGAGCATAAACACGATCTTGCAGACATCCTCACAAATAGAGGTCTAAAGGACTTAACTCTGGGGGATTTGGGATGTCATGCAGTGTTTGTTTTAAGTGAGATTTACCAATCGCTGAAGTTTTTGTTCGTGCAACTTAACTTGCCGTTTGGGGTGCTGCCCATCTGGTTGCAAGCAAGAATGGTTAACGACTTCTATTTTCTAAACCTTTAAATATTTTTTTTTTATAATTATATCGGGTATTTTATCCTGTTATAACACTAACATAACACTCTTACCATGTTCCTTAAATTAAGGCTCTATTATTCAGTATAAGCTCGACCCGGCCAAAACTGCTAATCACTGCTTTCACTGTGTAGTGGTTTTCCGTCGAAGAACTATGGTTTCTCTACGCTCCAGTACTTCGGGTTTTTTGGTGATTAAAAGGTAAATTTAAGGAAAAGTGGCAGTTGTCAGAAAAGGAAATATTTGTTTATTATCAGATTTCATATCTGACCTGATCTGATCTGCGAAAGCGTATGCAGCACTTACATCGGTAGCTTTAAGGTGCTTTATGATTATTATTTTGTATCGTTGGTGTTTTAAATCATACTTCAAAATCATTCACACTGTTCCAACGCTAGCATTACATGAACGATAATTTGCGACGGCACACATTATTTTTTCTATTCATCTGATAGAGTTTTAGACTTCCTGTCGTACCTTGTCTATGGCGTCACCTGTGCTCCCAGTTCTGGTTTGACCATTTTCTGTCATTCTATCCAATACATGCCCCTTTTTTTTACCACCAGCCTCCCTTTTGGCATTATGATTGTGCAGTAGAATTAGATGATGTTTCCCAAGTCATATTGCAGCTTGATTATTCTTGGGATCTCTGCTATCTTGAAACATTTAGCAACATCCATGGTGACGTCATTGGTAGTGATACTAAAAACACTTTACTCAATTAGCTTTCTTACAAGTGCTTAACAGTCTCTCATTATTTATATTTCGTTATTTCGAATGTTTATACACTATTAATAATTGGATCACCCTGTCAATGCTAGGAAGATACATGTAGTACAGTTATATGGTAAAACATGTTATTATTACACTACTGTTGTGTCGATCACAATCTCTTTTTATCATTCTTGTGAAATAAATATGGAGCATTAGTTGCGTCTGGAATGTGAATCTTACATCAACAAATATATCTTCGCATAATTTTATTATTAAATCATGCCATTCGTATCTGTGATTTATTCATACTCGGAATGAAAGTTGTAAGCTTAACTTTCCATATGAATGATGTGTTGTTGTGTACTTTCTATTATTTACCACCATTGGCAAATTAGCCATGATCTTAATTTGACCTGTCCATCGTTATCTGCCATACTGATCATGCATATTATTTATATCAATTATGATTTGAGTCATAACTCTCTCCAGTAATCTTTCTCTTGCAATATCAAACCCAAACATCAGCTTTATTTTTTGAGCATGCTTATTTCAATACATGTTCCTGAAACTGTTTTTATTTGAAAAACATACACATGGCATCAGATTGGGATCTTATTCTTTAAAAAACATGTTGACATTTGTTATTAACAAATAATTTATGTGTCATAGTTTTATTAAACACTAACCATAAACACAAGTTTCGGTAACGCTCCGCTTAGTATTTAGTTCACTTTGATCAGTATGTCCGTCATTCATGTCTTTGTAGCAGAAAGGTAAATGTGTGTTTCCCAGAACTCACAACTTGAGTAAACGGGGGTATTTGCCTTGATTTGTTTATAAAACATATGTGTTATGTTTTGATTGTTTGTTGTTGTGTATCTTTTTTTCAGTTAAAACAAATAGCTTGTAAAGTACCGACTCGAAACATGAATTGATTTACTCTTAAATCATAATTAAGTACAGAACCTTAACCGTATGTGTATAAGAATACATTTTTATTTGGAATTTTTTATTTGTTTTGAAGTTATATTTCATAGATGATATTTATTGGGAAAGTCAATTTATGCACTTTTCAAACAAAAGTTCTCTATTCTAATACAAAAACAATCGTGCAACATGATGTAATTCTCTACGGTAACAACATGAATAATCAAACAATGTTGTGGTGCTACGGCTTGTGAAATTAACATAACATTAGCATACACGGAAATTTTAACTGATGTGCAACGTTTTGAAAAGTATGACCAATTCCTGAAAACATTAAGGCTGTGTTCGTTTATAGCAAGTGTGATGCATCATTTAAGCGTAAGTAGCATTTTATTTTTATAGCTTGTCAATAAAACGAAGGAATATAAAACATCAAATATAAATTATGGAGACATATCTTCATGAAGTGATGAGGTTCCTTATCTGATTACAACCATTAATGAGATTAAGGTAGTTGGTTAAATGACAAGGAATCCTTTTGGTATTTCCTTTTTTATTTAACATTTTGCCACATCGTCATAACCGGTCATATACGAACGCTCATAGGAAAATTGACATTATACATAATATCGCAATAGCCAAATTAAGTTTTCTATTTTTTATTTCTTTTTTTTTTCCATGCGATTTATATTTAAATATAAAATATCAACTTCATTTTTTATGATGGCTGTCTTATTAATTTATTAAACTCTTAATGCCGATGTCTAAGTTTTCGTCAGTTGTAATGTAACTACATGATATCTGATAATGATGATGACGCAAATATCACTTACTGAATATTATACGATCTCGATAAATTATTTGATATGATGACCTATTGAGATAGAAAGAGAATAAGGTTTTGTTACATTTCTCGCGATGCCTATTGCCTTTGCATTTGTCATATTGCTTTAGGTATGTTACAGTTGTGTAAGTCAATTTAACGATTTCCACCATTTGCTTCTTTACTTAATAAATCAAGACAATGTTTGGCCCATTGACGTAAAACTAAACAACACAATGAAGAACTTTGCCAGCGATCATTGTAGAATCATTTTAAGTCAGTGAACAAGAGCTTGAAAACACCCGATCACCAAATTGAAAGTTACACATGTTTAAAGACTTACAATATATTTTCTCTTCTGAAACACTCATCAAGTTCAATGTATAATAGCAGAATCAAACGAAAACGACCGTAGTTGCAGCATTACTAATATCTAAATAAGTTTTGAAATAGTGCTTTTAGGCATAAGTATGCGTTGCCAGGTGTGCATTGCTCTTACCTTTACAGGAGAACGAAAAGACAACAATAGAAAGTCAGTAGATATCCTTTCCATGTCATTTATAAGTCACATATGCACTATATTTATCAACCACGTTTGTGCTTATTGTTTCTCCCAACAACTTCTATGTTCTTGCCACTTGCATTTGATTTGTTATTTTCGATCATGTGTACGATTTAACATAAAAGTGTACATTTTTCATGTTGAACGTAAATATAATATAGTTTAAAACAAAATACCAGAAATTAGTGGGTTACATGTATACCACATACTTGTGTTTTGCAATTTATGGAAACATATTTGTTGTAAATGTAAAAGTAAAACAACCTTGTTTACATCATATGATAGGAAGTAATGCATTTATGTTGCTCTTAAAATCACAGAGGTACGTCGATAAAAGGCACTCAATAATTAGCTCATTAGCTAATTATGGTGTTTTCAAGCGAAAGAGTGGCCATATTAATAATGATTTCACGACGCTGTGTCGTTTTAAAGCTTTTTGTAACTTTAGGAAATATTACACTCTCATATTGAGTTGTGGCCGATAACTGATACTGCCCCATTAAACAAAGATAAGATCCTGGAACCACCATTCACACGTTGATCCTGTGTCTTTTCGATTTTTGTATATGTTGCAATGCTTATAGAACTGTCTTATGTACTCTTTTTTTACGGACAATATCATAATAGAAGCTTAAACTAAAATGCACAAACAAAATAAATTTTTTAATGCAATGCTTCACTTCATTTAATGTATTTTCAAATAGAACGATGAAAATAATGTTCAAAGAGGAAGATCCTGTATAATTATCAATCTAGGCTGACATGCAATTAGTAATATATTACCATATATACTTGTTAATAACACCATCCGATAAAATGCAGAGACGCTATATGTCAATATAATGTACAAATACGAAACACGAAGAAAATTATCAAACTTAAAAACCGTAACCAACAGACAAGTATATACATGTAGTACGTTTGCAACAAAGTCGCTGCGGAACGCATGGTTTCATGAATTCTAAAGTGCTTTGAAGGTAGATAGAATAGATCGCATAAAAATAACCATTCGATAGTTCCCATGCACAGGATAAAAAAGTCAAACCTTACAAACACAAACTACTTTTTTCTCTTATTGTTAAATAGTGCTGAGTTTAGCGGCATTTAGTACATGTAAGACTGTCTCGGCATGCTATGTTTAGTGTTGGCATTTAAATGTGTTTTTAATCTGTCTCGTTCGAGCTGATGCAGTATGTTTTATTTCGATAGTGTTATTGATATGTTTGGAATTTAAATATGGTCTTTATCTTTCCCAAACGCACGTATGTGGGATATTTTATCATGAGTGCACATTCAAAATATGTTTTGCAATGGAGCAAAGTATATAAGTTTCGTTCTAAAATCTTACAAACAATTATATATATCCAATAGACATTATGGATCTGATAGATTTATTCACTACAATCACACTACTACATATTGTTTTAGATGGGTTATGTATCAAATTCACATCATCAAATGAATATTACTGTTATGCCTCACAACTAAATAAAGCGTATAGAAGTGATAAACAAAATACTTGTAGGAGGAATGTAGGAGGAAATCATGTACATGGAGAAACACATGTAACTGTACAGACTTATAAAATAAAGGACCGTAAATTTTATAAATCTGTCGTAGAACTAGTATTGCAGTGGGGGTATTGACTAGTTGTGATAAACTCGATTGCAAATTAAATAAGATGTGTCTATTGCATCCATTAAATAACTCATGCGCTATGATATACTCGTTCATAGAATCAGAATCCGTTGATTAGTGTCAGATACGTTGGACTTTCAGACCTCCGTGTGCAACTTTAGCAAAGTTCAATACGATCCATCTAGCGAGAGACAGTCCATCAAATGGCTGTTTTCGCTGTTCTTGGTATTTCCATACATGAGTGGTCCAATCGTTCACAATGCTCTGGAGTGTTATTAAAAGTAACTCATCTAGTTACAACATACAGACTACATATGTTTAATAATTCAAACCTTGTTTCATTATATTTACGGACCAGTTATTCCTGATTTAAACAGTGTCTTTTGTTATGACTTAAACTCCCTTTTCCTTGTTGTTCAGTTATGCCTGCAGGACATTGAAGTATTGCGTAAATTGTGCAAACAGCTTTGCCTATGAATTAAATGTTGAGTTAGCTTGTGACACACGTAACATGTTAAACGCAGACCTTTGATTTGACGATGTTTTGCAAACCTCTTTAAGTAAACTTATGACATCATGATATACATGTTTGAACAACGTGTATCCTTAAAATATTGGATAACAAAATATAATTGTTTCGTTATTTTGTGTGTAGAAAACGATTGCTTGGGTACAGTCCTATTAAAAACCTAAAATAGTTTAACAACCTGACGATGTTAGTTAATGCATTTTCAAGAAACTTAGCTATATTTGCACTAGAACACTTGAAAACTATTTTTATAACTTATTTTTCTTTTTATAATTTTTGTTATTATTCGTATGCGTATAATAATAATTATAATAATAATAATAATGATTATTATTATTATTATTATTATTGTTGTTGTTGTTGTTGTTGTTGTTGCAAATCAAGGAACACGTTATTGCTAACGTGTATAAGGCAAAGAATATAACTAATAGAAAAGGAAGTGCGTGCGCACATTCGTTGTTATTATGGAAATGAGGAATTTACTTTATTAGCCCTGATGACTTCAAGCTAGTTAGTGATTTATTGTCGAATTTTTAGACGATTTTGGCAAATACTTGAGGTTTGTCATCGTGTAATAGAAAGAAGCAACCATGTTCACTTAGGTTTTGTTTGAATGACATATTAAAATGGATAATAAATCATATGCCAAACAAACTGAATGTACGGTCTTTGTTTTGAAAAAAATTAGCTACTTGTTATATTTGTAAAACTTCTTTTTGAAGTTAACATATTTTTACGTGTTTGTTGTTGCTGTTTTGGTTGTCTTTTTATAATGAAATGTGCACAGTAAGACTTAACAAAACATGTCAACATATTTTACACTTAGCATAAATATTGTCCAGTTTTACCAACGTAAGTAATACATGTATATGCATAAGTAAAACGTCATTTTGATTAAGTGTTATTTATTTACCTTATTATTATCTGTCTAACAACCTGCGAAGTAACAAGTCCGCCGAGCTTACAAAATAAGTTTTATATTAAACTATCATGATAGTGACACTAATTTAATTTTAAAATAAAAAATATTGTTTCTAGTTATTGATTTGTTGAAGCTTAATGTTACATACACACTATCACACCGACTGTTATTGTATGACGAATTGCAATACTGACCATTTCAACAGAAGACGCCTCTGTGCTTCTAGCTACATTTTATTTTTTCAAATAGTTGTTTCAATACGCTCTAGTTGAAGCCTAACACTAAGAGCATCTTCTTTAGCTCACATCTTATAAAATTCTTTGTAATCTTAAATTGCTATTGATCACGGAAAGCAACAACAATTGATTTTTTTTTAAATAATTATCCGCAATTAGCCACATTTTGAATTAAAATTGATGTTCATTTATACCGTAAATGCAACATATAACATAATATGTTTGTAGTTCACTGACACATTACAGAACTGCGGCCAACAAACTTTGATAAATTCTATTACGATCTTTATCGTTCATCTTGTTTCAAAGTAACTTTTACGATTCAAGTAACTATGTTTTATGCAAATTGTATTCCCTCTTGCTTTCAAAACAAATGCAAAATATATTATTAATGGTAAAACGGATTATTTTAATTTAATTTTAAAGAAATGCTGCAATTTGATCTTAATTTCAAATATTGTATTTGTCGTTATATTAAAAAAAACTCTTAACAAGAAAGTTTCAACATCAAGTTTCTCATTTTCTGTGGAAGATCCAAACGTTACAACATTCTAACAATGATAAAGCATTAAAACAAACTGCATACATTTTGTTCATTTGTGTACTTTGTAACAGCCCCGGACAATATGGAATTTCATATTTTTAAATGCGATTAAATGCACAAAACTAGATTAGGTAAAACTTGACCGAAACGTACCTGAACTTTTTGATATCTTGTCAATCTTGAATATTATTTTATTTTCAATATTTGTTGTATCTTTTATCACACAACACTTTAATTAATATCAAATAATTCCAATTTCTAGAAAGAATTTTTTTTGAAAAGTCCCCTCTGTTATTCTGTTATCTTTCATTCACCAAGCACTGCATTAAAATGTATATCAAAAGGCATCTTTCGAATGACTTTACGCTGCACAATTTACACTCTAGCCTATCTTCTGCGCTTTATTGGTCCATATCCTAGAAAAACGCCTTAAGTCGTTGTAATACACAAAAGTCGCAAGCAATAGTCTGTCGTATGTCTCGGCTTCTGACCTGTCTTATCTGTTAATTAATATAAGATGATTTAATACTTAAAAATATTTGTTAATATTAGTATGTTCAGCAAGGAATTTAATAGTGTTTAATAGCAAACAGTTAAGACCTGTTTGTATTACATTAAATAATTATGCCGGTTGTCTTTTTAAGGGTAATGACATGCCTATTGATGATTTGCTTTATTTCTTGTATACATGTATCACCCAATATCGGCATTTATACATGTTTCACCCAATATCGGCATTTAAAATTGCTAGCAATCAGTCGTCCACATATGTTCGTATTTTAAAACCTGCGTCATCATTGCTTTTGCACCCTGACTCGTGCAGTTTCCAGGCAATATCAGTTTTTCAGTTATTTTTCGGATCTTTCTGATTTCTCAAACTCCCAAGTCTAATTATCACACACACCAAAGAGTCAAGTGTTACTGCGACTACAAAATATTTACTATCGTCCTGAAGGTATCACATTTATCATTGGGCACTGATTAAATTTGGAAGGTATCACATTTCAAAAGTTTGACCGTTTCTTTTAAATTTCATTTACAGCTGATGATGACTCCACAAATAATCATTTTTCTGCTTTAAATCATGGACACGTTCTTATTGTCACACAATACAATGGGCTGAATCTACAAAGAAGGGTAAACCTGATTATCTATTTTTGGAAAATTGCTGGTTCTCGTGTCTTTGACCCCCTTATCAGCTGACTACTGCTTCAAATAAGGCCAGCCTTACCTATCAACTGAGACAATGTGGGTAGAATTAGTAAAATAAGAGAAAAGGCAAGTATTTCATCTTTAAAAAATAATAAATACACGATCATGTAGAAGAGGAATTACCCATTAAGATAATGCGATGTTTAGAAAAATGATAAGTTTCAGATTTAAGTGTAAGAAGTACACTTAATCTTCGCATGCGGTTAAAACATAAGCGAAGAAGTCTTTGTAGATGTATCTTGCACACTAAAGATTCGCATATGCTTTTCTTCGGTTTAGGGCGAGAAATCTCTTGAAGTGGCGACTTACAGATTTGACATTTGTCTGTCAATGACAGCTAAGTCTTACAGACAGACAGATCGACAAAAATCAGATTTTTCTTCGTTTACATTTTCCTCTACACGTTTTCACGTTTATGACCATATAGTTTTCTATTTTGTATTATTATATCCATGCTACACAATTTCCGTGTATACATACTATACAGTTGCATACTAAAGATGGTATAAAGTGTTTACAACTCTTTGAATGTATTGAATTATGCAAACATGTTTCTATATAGATGGATATGTTTATGTTCTTCGTTCTCTGTAAATAATGACTGTATGCGGGATACGGTTAATGTGTTTTTTTCTTATTTTACATTTTC
>CM017566.1:11169639-11237139 GCA_007844125.1 Sinonovacula constricta | reverse complement strand
CAAATGTAATTACTTAAATCCATTTTTTTTCTTGTTTGACTATATACATATATAGTCCTAATTTTACTACTTTTACTTGTTTTCAGGAGAAAAAATGTTTTGTATACATCATGAAGCGTTATAAAGACACCTGAAAAAGTATGACGTATTTTCTATTTCAAGTGATAGTTATTGGCAATTTTTTTTGTTTAAAAACGCCCCAGAATGCAGCTATGGCGTTATGTAGTAAAAAAAAATTCCGGGAGTGCGTATACACAGAAGTCGTCTAGGCACGCCCCTGAGAGCAATACGAGAAACGTCATTGACTGATGGCGTATTATATAAAATACATCATACATTGAACGTGGAAAGGATTATAATCCCTCGAAATGTCATAACACTTAAGCATTACCTAAGACTAACACGAAACTGACTAGGTAGGAATTTGACTAGCTCAAACGACACCTCGAATGAGTCATCAGATCAAGTGAATCAGTGTATCTGTCAGTATAAATCGTACGTACTTATTTAGAACGCCAATAAACTGTTATTCTTTCAACAAGAGATACCCGGAAAACAATCTAAATATATAAGTTAATTGCGATTTCCTACTTCGGTATAGGTATATGTCTCTCAAGCTTAACAATAATCATTGCAAACCAATGTTCAAACTGACTTTCGAAAGCATGATTTTCTAAACACTTAAGTTAACTTTGAAACGCATTCGAAGTCCACTTTCATTATATGAAATACTTTGTTGTGCCTTCGTTTTCAAAGTGTACAATTAAATCTATAAATTATTTTATAAACTTACGCACATGAACAGGCCGGTGTACTTCTTAAATGAATCAACAAATCTTCAGTGACAAGAAATGGGGTCCTTTTGCATACATTCTATTTTACACACATGCATGTTTTGAAGCCTTTTCCAAAACGTTTCGGAGAAAGTCCTTTCCGAACTGTGTAGATAAAGGTTTGTAAACCAGCTTAAGCACCTCATCTACCTTTATCTTTTACAACTGAGCAGTCTTTGTGTTTGTATGTGTTTCAGGTCTCGGTCGTAATGCCTGTTTTACTATATCATTTGTTATGTGCGATTTGCCCTTACTTCTGTGAATGTTAAGATTATGTCAATGTATTTTTCAATAATTATAATAGTATTGTATTGCAAAATACTTACATTTTTGCAGTTTTCTTTGACTGATGAAATCGTATAAATAGTCGAGGCCATTGATTACTTTTGTACATAACGGTCGTCAGATATATTTCTGCAATAAAGCAATAAATACGACTGGTTGGTGATATTACATCAGTATGTGTAATGAAATATTCACAACACAAACTCCGAATAAGGGATAATAAATAAACAAGTAATCTAATATAGCCAAGCAATGCATTCATTATTAAAATGTTTTCGAAACAGTGCGAAACCTTCGGACACTCCCTGGTAATTATACTGATATCAGAATATTTATGGTCGATAAATAAAGGTGTGTATGTATATATATGACAGACCATGATAATGTGACTATGCAAGATTAGACAACAATGGAAAAGTTTCGTTCTTCATCCCTCTTAATTGGTACAAACAAATTAACAAATGTTCTAAACTTCTGTTCTGAATTAAATAAATGTTTTGAAACAGTGTCATAGTAAACTTCATAAAAAGGAGATAGTGCCATATATGAAAATACAAATGTTATTTGTTTGCAAATTGATTTATTAACAAACATAGCAACATAGTATGAGTGTCGCAAGTTTAAAGAGGATAAAATAATTAAAAAAGTATACCAAGCTTTAATATTTACAATATTCCTTTAGGTACTTTTCAAGAAAATGCTTAAACAGGTGTTTGAGGAAATTCTGATTCACACTGGTTTAAAATAGAATGTATGTTGTTCCCTAAGACAAAAACAGCATTGTCGGTACTTTGCATCTTTTGCCAGTAAAGAAAAAGACAAGCAAACCTTACTCTATAATTTCTAGTCCTGTAACAACAAAAAAACTTGGATCCACAAAGGTGTGTTTGAATACAGGCATAGTGAGCCCCTCACTACGCTATGTTTTACTAAGACAAGGAAAGAAGACAAAAACACGGACAAGAAGAAGCATATAAAGACTTGCTCCAAAACATCAAATTAATGACACAACACTTGTATTATGAACCTAAAGTTTTGTGTTAAAACTTATCTAAATATAAATGGATTGTGGACTTCTGTTAATATCAATCAATCATCGGCGTCTTCGCTTAATCGCTTTTGTTCCTAAAATACTATTTTATTCTCATACAACTTAGCATATGAGCATGGCTGAAAACATTTGGTTCATCTGCACAAAATTGTCATGCCAATAAGGTATTAAAATTGCATATGCTGGGAATATGTTATTTAAGGACCACGATCCTATCAACCGTAATAAAATTCTAAATTGGTTAAGATTGAAATAATTTCCATAATTTCCACAAAATATATATGATGTATGGATATGAAACTGCAATATATATATATTACTTTCAGGTAAAGTCGTTTATGAAATTTGCACTGATTTACGATGGCTTTTGTAAAACATAACAATACCCATCCATTCCGTTAATTAACAAAATCAACCGTACTGTATGGTACACTATATGGCCCAGATATAACTTTTTAACAGAACAGAAAAGCCTTTAAATGAAAAACGTGACCTTTCTTTGTGGATATAAAAGTTATAAAGTAGAGTTTAGTATACTCGACTCAGCTTGTAGGTAAGTCAGTTGAATAGGACGTGCTGTTCCTGACAGCAATCATCAAATTGGACTCTTTCTTGTAAGAAAGTCACATTGGAATCACAATATTGTTACAAAATAAATCAAGGTCGAGATATACATACATGTATGCGATCAACACGTTCTCAGTACGTTACTTAAGAGAACTGGTGTTGTAGGGTACATAAATACTTGTCCACAGGTTTCTTTAAGTAACTCTTATTAGTAAATCTCATTACCAATCTATCTTGAATCGTCAAGTGGCATAGGTCGCTGTATCAAAGTGAGGGCAACACGTACCAAATACGACATTTAAAAAAAGGGTGGTGTGTGATACATACTTATCTATACAAAAGTTTGTTTAAATAAATCTTATTAACATTCTATCTTGAATTATGCTATGAAGATAATATAGTTTAATGGTAAAATTTGGTATGATTTCACTTTGTGAAAAAAATATGGAACACTAGTTGCATTTAGAATGTTAATGCAACATCGGAATATTGATCTGTATATCACCATTTCATTGTTAAATCATTCATTGTTAGTTATCCATATGCAAATTGTAAGCGTAACTGTTCATACGAATGCTCTGCTATTCTATTCTCAGTAGTTTTGGCCAATTATATATTATTTACATATGATCTTTGCATCGATGTCTGGCATATTATTCATTATTTTCGTTCCTACTATCATCAATGAATCTTTCTAATGCAATATAAAACGCAAACCTCATTTTTGTTATTTTAAGTATGCTAACATCAATAAATCTTCATGCATCTTGGTGTGTTTGGAAAAGCATTTACATATCATCGGATTGGAATCTTATTACTTAATTAACCACAAACCAGGTTTTACCAACCCAGACGGCCCATTTCGCCGATTGACTGTTCCAATGCGGTAACAGCTGCTTGTTTTTCTCTTTGTGTGTTATGTCTCGTGTCAGTGTTTTTGTCACATTTACATTTACCCTGTTTGCCTTTGTCTAGAGTTAGTTTAATTTAAATACATATGGTTATTTTGATAGGACATTTTCATATTTACCTATTAATTGGTAAAAGTATTATTTTTCAGGAGGAAATATGTATTTTAATATAAGATTTTCCAAGAAAAGTGTTGGAAACCGACAAGAAACATGAAGCATGATTCACTAATTAAGTTATTAAAGAGTACTGAAATTTAGCTGAATGTGTAAAAATAATATCTGTTTAAGATTTGTTTTTACATTGTCTAAGATGTATTTCACAGACGACACTATTTGAGGATTAGTGAATTCATGTTTTTGTCCATCAGAAAATTCCCTATTAGATTACTACTACAATCTTACAACATGGTGTTATTCTCTGTGGCAACAACGTGAGTAATTAAACAATGTTATGGTGCAGCAACTCGTGAAATAAACATAACATTAGCATATACGGAAATTGAAACTGACGTGCAACGTTTTGAAAATTACTACCAGTTCCTGAAAACGTCGAGGCTGTGTTGAAAATCAAGTTTGATGTGACATTTATTAATTTCGGTATGCGCGTTTGTAACAAGTTTGCTTCGGCATTTTAGCGCAAGTGTTATTTCAAAATGTCTGTTAGGTTGTCAATAAAACCTAGGCATCTAAATATAATAACAAAAATGGTTATTTTCAAAAAGTGATAAAAGTTATTAACTGATTACAGTTATGCAATCGGAAATTTCTTTGTTAACTAACATTTTGAAAATACTGATATAACCTTCGAAAACAGTACAACATTTGCAGGCTCTAAAATATTGACATAATACATCATATCGAAGTCGCAAGTGTTGTTGTGATTCTGTCATGATGGCGGTCTCATTAAGTATTAATTATCTTAATAAACCTGATGATTTATTTTGTCTCAGCAGTAATATAACTACATGATATGTAATAATGTAGTAAGCATCCGTCACAAGGTAATAAAAAGGTCTCGATAAATAATTTTATATTATAAGCTTATAAGACAAAATCGTGATGCTGTTGTGTAACATTTCTCGCTACGCTTATTGCTTTTGCTTTGTCACACTGCTTAGGGTATGTAACAGTTTGTATGCCAATTTGACGTAAAGATCGCCATCGTTTTTTTTTTTTACTTAAATATTCAAGACGATGTTGTGCCTCTTTGTGTAACACTAAGCAACTCAAAAAAGAGTTATGTGCTGTGATTGAACAATGTATAATCATTTTAAGTCAGTTAACAAGAACTTGAATACACCAGGTCACCTAACTGAAAACACATGTTTAAAGACATGCGCCGTCAACTTTGTTCTGAAACTCTCATCAAGGTCAATGCATAATAGTTGCGTCGAAGGGCAACCATCGCTAAAGACTGACTGCACTGACAACCACGATAGTATTTTACATTAATTTCTAGCAAGATACACAATATTTTATGTCACAGAGAATGCTATAAGTGATTAACCTGTCTTAAGAATGTCAAAACAGGTATTGTGTTTGCGTTAATAAAAAAGACTGCAAAAAACAACTCATTGCACTGCTTTGTCGAAAAATTAAAGTTATTGTTGACGACTCTCTGGATAATGTCAAGAATTTTGTTATTCTTTAGACAGAAAGTCTAAATGCGTTGATTTCCGTAACTAACATGCATGACAATTTATCATGTTCGAAAATAATATGGCGCCGATTTAATTGTTATACTGTTTTATTAACAAGACTTAGATGTATATTTGTTTATTGGGTTTATCAACCCACCAACAGTATTTCTGTTATCTCGAGACGATATCGACTTGAAGCAGATATAGTACTGTCTTCTCTGTGTATAGCATGCCGTGAACACCTTGCGTGTTACAACACCCAGTCATATTATCCTGACCCCGGGCCATCCAGCTGGGAACTACCCTTATAGTTGCTTGAGCGTAAGCAATGGAGCTATACCCCGACTTTTGTATGTCACGGTCCGGGTTCGAACCAAAAACCTGGGATTGTGATTTGTCGGCAAATTTGGCGATACTGTGCAGTGACATTATCATTATAGAACAGAGGCACTTATGAGGTGCCCAGGGACTGAACCCGGCTGGTCCAATCTACTGACACTGACAAGTAAGGCGTAATGTTGTCCCATTAGCCCCGAGCGAAGCCACTATTACCAACCTTAAAGTCTTTGGTTTGACCTGGCCGGGGTTTGAACCCAAAGACCTCCTGATACGCTAGCGGACGCTCTACCACCTGAGCTATTACGGCCTTTCCCATATACCTGGGGCGACACTCTACCGATTGTGCTACCAGGTCCCATAGGGTGATGTGCATTCAGTTAACAACAAACACACAACGTTAATTGATGCAGAACCAAAAATGGTATTGTTGAGAGAATATATGATTAATTTTTTTTCGGTTCGTTTTGTATATTTGTATATTTTGTATTGAACTTACAGCTATTATTATTCTATAATAAAACTTACCACATGTAACATTCATTGTCATTTTTATACATCGTATAAAGATTGTTACGTGTTTTTCCTTTGTTGGACATTGGACTTTGGTTTCTTATTTCTATCATCTCATGAACAGGTTACTACAAACATTTACACTTCCCTGATTTTTCTTGTTTCATAAAAAAGATACTGACAAAAAATCGTCGGTATGATAAACCTTGAAGTTATGCTCAGCAATAAAATTGAAGTATTGCTTACATTGTGCAAACTATTTTGCATATTAATTCAAATGCTGAGTAGCCCTCGAGCACGTTTGATACAAGTAACATGTTAAATGCAGACATATGACGAGATGATATTCTGTGAACTGCTTCACGCAAAATAATGACATCATGATAAACAAGTTTAGACAAGATGTATTTTCAAAATGTTGGATGACATAATATACTATTTTGTGTGTAGAAATTGATTTCTTAGTCGCGATCTTATTAAAACAAAAGTTTAATTTCTTTTGATATAAATCAATGCATTTTCAATCATGTTTTAATCAACTTAATTATATTTACACTAAATCAAACAACTTTGTACCTCAACAATTATTATTATTATTATTATTATTATTATTATTATTATTATTATTATTATTATTATTGTAATTGTTGTTGTTGTTGGACCTAGGGCACAATTTTAATAAGAAGCTTTATCTGACGCACTATGCAATATACAGAGACTTTGGAGTAACAAATGTCAAATTACAAATTATCACAAAAAAGCAAAGCAGACGATGTTGCTGATAAGGCAAAGAATAAAACTAAAACGAAAGAAAGTGCGTGCACACATTCTCAGTTATTAGGAAAATGAACAAATGACTTCATTAGAGATGTTCACTTCAGGCTAGTTAATGATTTATTTATAAACGATATTGACAACTGTTCGGGATTTGTCATCGTGTATTCGAAAGAATAGAATGGATAATTAATCATATTGCCAACAAAGTGAATTCACTGTCTTTGTTTCGGGAAATAGAAATAGCTGCATGATAGTTTTATGAAACATCATTATGAAGTAAACATTTTTCGTTCTTTTTGTATATATATACTGATCAATATATACTGAAATTTCGGTGTGTATTTAGCGTGCGAAAAACGTAAGCTTTTAAAAAATAAAATAAAAATACAATGTTAAATAAAGATGACATTTAATATTTAACAAATATTGTATGTGTTGTTTGATTAAATCTTCGCATGCGGGTCGAACATGAGAGAACATGTGTTTTTAGATTTATGTTAAACATTAAAGGTTTGCATAGACTTGTGTTGTACGGTTGTGTTTTTGTTGTTGTTGTTGTTTTGTTTTGTTTGTTGATTGGTTGTTGTTGTTTGGTTTGTTTTATTGGATACTAGCACAAATTACTTCTGACAACCGTGTCATAAAAGATACATATTATTAGTAAAATAAAGCCTCATTCATTCCCTATACACGAGTTTTCATTTATATGACTACTTACCGGACCTGGTAGCGTCATCGGTAGAGCGTCGGCTCCAGGTACGGGTTCGATCCCGGGCCGCGACATACCAAAGTCGTTAAAAATGGTAGTGGTACAACTCCCTTGCTAACGCTCAAGCAAATATAAGGGTAGTTCCACGACTGGTTGGCCCGGTGTCAAGATAATGTGACTGGGTGTGGTATCATGCCAGGTGTTCACGGTATGCTATACACAGTGAAGGGAGCACTATATCTGCTTCAAGAGGACACCGTCTTCAGATAACTGAAATACTGTTGGTGGGATGATAAACCCAATAAACAAAAACAAACTACTTACCCATATAGGGCTTATGTTGCAGACAGAGCGACGAGTTTCTTGAATTGATGTTTTACAGATAACATTTGTCCGTCAATAAGCAGAGAGAGAGAGAGAGAGAGAGAACGAGAGAGAGGGAGACATAGACAGAGACACAGAAAGACATACAGAGAGACAGACAGACAGAGAGTCCGGGACAAAGAGGTCCCCTAGGTAAAACTTGTTAAAGTATTGTGCATTATGATAAACAGTAACATTGTTTGAAATCTAACGATAAGCCCATTGAGTGAAGAGCAACAACAGATTCCTTAATCTAAGGCTCATACGATCAATGCTTATTGTACATGTTACACTAGGCATCTGTAGAAATAAACCTACAGTACACAAAACAGGCTCCTGCTTTACTTTCCTTTCAGAGTAAATCATACTAGATTACCTACTACATGAAAAAGCCATTAATAAGAAGATAAAAGTGCACATAATAAGCTTTACATACTTTTTCTTACATCATTAAAGGCATAAGCTTTGTTAAAGCTGCTTAATTATCCGTAGCGTTGTATCCGCAATTACTCTCACCGGTAACACTAAAGTGATTACTAGACGAACATTAAGTACAATATTAGCCAAAAAATCATCTAATGTTAATAGGATGTTAAGCACATTCGCCAGCAGCTAAACAACAGTCGTATTTACTTGTTATCCGTGTACACGTACACATTTGTATAATAAGCGATGTTATTACTTATTGCTTTATGTTAACCTGGGACTTTTAAGGGATCAGTTTAACTTTTGCGCTTTTCCGAAGTTTTTTACTGATAATTAATAAGCAGTTTGTTGCATGCCAATAAATTGACGTCAACATCAGAATTAAAATTCAGTTGGACATTTGTTATTTTAAAGATATAAATTTATATTAAAGACACTATTTTTGTATGTGGTTCATGCCCATTCATTCTCTCATGTTTAATATTTACCGTTATACGTAAGTCTGTTTAAGTAAAACTTCTTAGGGCAAGAACGTGTTCTTAACATGTTGATTTTATGAACGACATGTATGTTTCGAAACTAAAGTTACTTTTCTTCATTAACTTTTATTTCTATTACAGAAAAACATAAACAGAGAAAATCAATCAAACACAAATATTACATATACGTCGTTGACACGTTAATACACATATCCAACTCAGTATTTGTCCAAACATACATGTACACATATGAGTCAAATCTTGATAGTTCCGATGGCGATGTAAAGAAAGTTCAGGCCGTTACGTATAAAATCTATTCATTCCTTCTTTCAATTTCAATGAAAAACTAAACCCACTCTCCTTATCCCGTAGCACCGGAATATCAGGTCAGATTGGGTAACATTCACCACAGTACCTAGCAATTAGTTTTTTTAATTAGGCCGCGATTTATCGATAGCGAATGTGCGTAATCGTATCTTCGCATCTTTGCCAGTGGAAACAAGTTTCCTTTTTTCTTCATTGTTCTTTGTTTGACAATCGTGATTGAAATTTAGACAACCATCGAGGACAATAGAACAATGCTTGGAATTGTCTCGATATTGTGCAAAATGGGTGAAGAAATAAGGCCTTTGAAATTCCTCTGCAAACCAATCTTAAAACGTTGACGTAATAGATCACATATTCAAAAATCACATAAACATCTGAACTTTTCAATTCTATTACATTCTAACTAAATGAAATTGGAAAGATCACAAAAATACATCAATAAAAGAAAATATTGACGGCGTATCAATAGCCGATAGTGTAATTAAAGGAAAAGACTTGTGTGCGCATATCTTCAATTGTGCGGATACGATAGTAATCATGGGAGCTGGCACATCGACGTTTACACGTCATCAGGCGTATTTTAATCGTCATGGTACATTTAAATCCCAACTTCCATAGTCCTTACCTTGGTTAATATTTCCGATCAATATCGACGGTGGTTTGGTCGTCGTCTAGTCCAACTTTTTGTAACATCAATTGTTTACATTGTTATCTAATTTAAATCACATTGCAGAATTAAGGATTTAAGGCATTACTAATTCAAACTCTTCGCCGTTCCCCTATTTAAAATCCTTAATCCTGCCGTGACATTAACGAACTGCAATGGCAGGGATACAAATATTAAATAAACAATACTTTGTATGACGATATGTTTTTGCTTTGATAATACTAAGAGATGTGGAGGGCTGATCACATATATAATGACTGTTTATTGTTTTTTGGGTTTATCGTTCCAACGACAGTATGTCAGTTATCCGGAGACGGTGTCCACTTGAAGCAGATGTAGTGCTGCTTTACTGTTTATAGCATGCCATGAAAACCTGGCATGATTCAACACCCTATCACACTATCCTGGCACCGGGCAAACTAGTAGTGAAACTACCTTTATATTTGCCTGAGCGTTTACAGGGGAGCTATATCACTATAATTTTAACTACTTTGGTATGTCACGGCCCGGGATCGAACCCTTTGACTCCCGTACCTGCAACCGAAGCTCTACCAACTGCGCTACCAGGTCCAATATACATATAATGTAAAAGCCATGAGACATTAATCTCACATAGTTATCGGATTGTCACGTTCATTGGCAAAACGTCGACTGAGATGCTTAAACCAGTCCTTGGTAACTCTTGACCTCATAACATACGATTAAGGTATTTATCCGCATATGTCAAGTTACATAATGGAGGAAAACTTTTCTGAATTTAAATCATAATTATAACCATGACCTAAAATAAATCGATTTAGATTTTCTTTAAAAACACCTTTGGTACAACATTTACGTATAAACTTGACAGTTTATACGGTACACGAATTCTAGTCATGTAGTTAAGATCAATGAAGTCACATAAATTATGGTGATAAACAAGATGCACAGGAAGAATGCACTTCATTCATTTCACTATGTTTGACCCTGAAGTTAACAGCCGGTTGTATGAAAATGGAGCTTCCGGTAGATGCTCGCCACCTATGAGGTATTTTGAAAGAGAACATGACAGTCCTAAACAATGGCAAGGTCATAAGTCGCGATCGCGACCTCTTGCAATAGACATTTAGATGGCCATTTGTACAATACTGACACACCTAAATGGCATCTGTTTCAATTTGACCTTGCAGCTGTTTTTTATCACTTAAACATGGTACGTGCTTGCTTATACAGCTGTTTTGCGCTACTTCAAGTCGTAATGGATGATGTAAATGTGAAAGGGCATTTTTATGATTATAATGCAAAATTTTCTATGAGGGCTGAAGTCGACTATCGGCTAGATTAACCGACTTTTACTCCACGGCCCGTTTCCGCGCTGGTTTCAACCCGGTCAGAACGAAAACGTCATATGGAAATATGTTTCAGTTGAACGTCGGTGTTCCGGTACATCTACACATACAACATTTGTCTGGGTCGACATCCACCAAAAATTAGCGGGCGTTACCAATTTGGCCGTAAGTGTGTCAGTGAGATGTAATACACAAACAAAATAAAAGACACTTAAAAACTATTCATGTGTTCATTTATGTATGATCTAACTTATCAAATACATACACACTTTTCTGCCATCAAAGGTCCCGTCGTTCAGTATTTTATTCGAGAAAGCGAAATGACTTTAGGAATGCCTGTTCCATCCTTAAATACTATGTAATCACTGCAATATTGTACCTCAACTTTCTTATGGAAACACATGATGAAGACGCAGTATCGTGCAATACTACATACACGCAATGGACTGATGTTATACATGAAAAACTTTCCTTTTTCTATAATTTTTGTAGCATCTTAAAATCACATACAAGGGTTTTAAATTAAGCGCCTAGTAAATTGTAATATCTTATTATAATCTTTTTAAGTAAAAAATACACTCATATTGAATCTACTCGATTTCCCACACTATTTGCTTTATTTATAAGATGTATTTAATACCTGCCTTTAACGCCTGAGTTACATGTTAGGTTAAACAATATACTGAATGCTACTTTAAAAATTTAGAAAAGTGTTAAGCGAATGCCGATTTCTGAAGATGAAAAACATTTTGTTTATAAACAATAAATACTTTTAAAAGGCCAGTCTCGCTTTTTTTTTCTCACCAGGGTAAGCATTTTGTAGATTATGTCATTATCACCAAATAAATCGTGACCCAATAACCTACATAGAGGACCCATTATCGAGGGAAAGCCTCGCACTCTGAGCTAACATTATGAGACCTGATAACCATTTTTTGACCACCATTATGTTGTGAGTATTATTTTATGGTTCAGGGAACCACTCAAATGCATTATGTTATGTAAATAATGTACTGTGATGAGTATCATGGCATCATCTTCTGGTTATTGGCCAATTAAGAATGCTATTCATATTACGCTGAATAATTGCTTGAACTACTTACTGATAGAGATTTATTGGGTCCAAATGATATACTTGTAATTGACATATTTTACAATTGACGTTTATTAATTATGATTTTATTATATACGTTATATGATTAGTTATATCAATATTATCTGCAAGAAGAATGACTAAAACATTCCTAAAATAAAATTAAGTAATCGTAACATAAAGGTGGCTAAGATCATCGACAAATATGTGACAGATTACTTACTGCAAGTTCCGTCAGATAAGTTCGGTTTTAGTAGTAAGTAAGTAAGAAAGTCATAGTTCGGTCAGGTTTGATTAAGAAACCATGACATGTTTTGTAACAGAGTATTTTTAACCATTCTTGTTAAGTCAATGGCATCGCATCTGATCTTCTTAGCATACATAATCCTCAACATGTTTACACTTTCGTGACAATATGTGTTTGTCTTTAGTAGTTTAATGTCCATGATACATAATTTGTCCGTGTATGCATACTGTACAGTTGCATACTGAAGATGCTCTTAAGTGCCTACACCTTTTTGAGTGTATTGAATTGCACAAGCATATGTCTTGAACAGAATGTTTATGTTCTTCTTTCTCTGGAAGTAATGACTGTACGCAAGAAACGATTAATGTATTTTGTCTGAGTTGACTTTTTTTTAATCAAAACAGGACATTAAAGTGTCGCACTACATTCAACTAGTGTCGATTGTATTGTTTCGTATCCTACATGGTATTAAATATACGATTAAAACATGCTTTAGAAGATAGAATATAATTTATATTCAGTATTCAGTATTCAGATATGCAATATGGCCTAAGGACAAAAGAAGTAGGCAATGCATATCATGAAAAAACAGGCGCGAAGAAAGAGTAAGAATTATAGTAATTGTCTTAACGATATAATTACCATACTTATTGTTTTTGTCTTCACTTAAACGATTTATCTGAATCTTTGACCAGATCTCTGATAAAAGTCCCATTTAAAACAGTTCTAGATATTGTGATTTCTTTTTCCAACGATATTGTCTGTTTTAAACCAATGGCAAAACAGCTGACTATTCTTGATTTTCACGTTGGGCTCTAGCCTATCTTTGCTTACAAGGTTTGTACAAATATGTGCCAGTGTTGATGATTTCCTTGCCAGATACTAAAACAATAACTACAACATTATAACAATGACATTGATTATTCATGTAATTCTCCTTTTTATATTTTTCCGAGACGTTAAAGCATAATAAATCAATACTGTACACGTTAAGTTGCATACTTTATATGCAGTTGCCACACACGACTATTATTAAACTTATAGCAAAGGCGAGCTGACTTGCTTTCAAAATAACTCTACTGAACTCAACCAGTACATGTAGCATATTCCGTCGTCTAATTGGACAAATCGGACACATAGCTGGATGATATGAATTTTACCTACTATATTTCATGTTTTTCATAAATTAATTACATGTTGTGTTCATTCTTCCCTTTCTCTCCACTGGTAACGATGTAAGTAGAAATTGGTATCCTTGATGATATTTTGTAACCTATGACAATTGTCAAATCATGCAAGAAATATATGTATGTGTGTCAAAAAACACAAACCATTTGCAAGTCGACCAAGCGAAACAAACAGCGTATCGTACTACACGTAGATATGTAAAAGTGACTTCAATAAACTTTAGTTTATATTAATAACTAGAAGAAATGAAAACAATCTGGGATGGCTCATGTATGAAACAATGTATTGAATGTACTTAGCTCATTTTCATCCATTACCAAGTTGAAATATTTGTTTGCCAAAAGAAAATGTATGTTCCAATTGGATATCGACACCATGCCTGTTAGTACTTTCTGTTGTCGTATCGGAGAACATAAAACATTGGTATGCTTTTAATTAACATGGACTTCTTTGTTTCACCTGAGGTTGGTTAAAAATAATATCCACTAGCCACTATACCACGCGTCCAAATACATTTTCTTCTTTGACACATCAATTTAAAATAACCGCTATATTGTACATTTATATTTTTCTTTTGTGAACTTTATATTATAGACTTGATTACACTTATGTTATTACTTGTTATTACTAATTTGGCTTTAAAAACATCGCAGAGCTATTTCGATTTAAAAAAAAAAAAACAGAGATGTAAGGGTATGTCTTCCTCTGACAGCCTTCTAACAGACCCAGTATTTCTTCTTTTTCTCTTTTTTTTGTGTGTTTACCATTGAGCGATGGCTAGCGCTTCCTTTATTCGATCAGCTTAAATCGTACACTTTTATCATACATAATACTTGCATACTTTAATTTCATCCAGAGTGTTAATATGCAGATAACGTACATTGTGTGTGTCCGAGATATTAAGATAACAGTCCAATAATGTAATTGGACTATGCAGTGTCCCTACACTGACTTATCAAGTGCTACAAATCGACTACACCGATTGATACAAATCAATGAACATATGCTAATTTGCTTTATTTATGCAAGCCAAATAATGCTTCTTCGTTATATATTCGCCATTTTTTGAACGCATTTAATTGGCTTTCGGAAATTATAGTCATATTTTTATTTAATTAGAGAAACCTACGCCCGAATGAATAATCGTCTGATTTATAATACTAATGATAAAATTTCATATGCGGATTATAATTAAGCATTTGAAGGTAGTCGGGCGTAGTTTGGGATGCACTCTTAACGACAGATACGTTACATAATGCAATTTCTTATTATTTTAATGAATACATGGATCCAGCCGTCAAAGGAATAGCCGTAGAGTTGAGGCTTAGTTCCCTTGACGGCATCCATTTTAATTTCACAATAGAATATATATTAATTTGGTCTATTTAGTGAACATTTAATTTTGCATTGTGGCGGTTTCATTATTTATTGCGTTTCAAATACTTCCTATAACACTCACCACAGCCTTTAATGTATAGCTCCTTGGAGAGTGGAATACGTATATCACTATTGTTGGAACTCTCGATTGTGAATTTCTATCTTTATTTAAATGAGGCAAGCATTGTCTTTCTTTCTTATTTAACACTTTCTGCATCAATAAAATTTAGTTCATTCTTTATTTATATACTTCATTGGCATTTTGTTAGTGTAATTGTTCAAACAAAGCAAAACGTTAGAAAAGGCGTCCAATTGACACCGTACTTTACCAAGGTAAGTATTAATGATACATGTTCTTAGGAAGAGACAATATATATAATTAGGTTGATAAGAGTTGTCTTGAGACAAAATCAAATGCATCTTCTAATAAATGACTGCATATTTGCAGCAATGAATGATTGTATTACTAATAGTTAACGCATCTGAAGATTTGTGGCAAAAGTGTATTAGACATTGCACTCAGAAGTGCACTTAATATGTCTGATCATGTTATGTATGCTTTTGTGCATTCGTGGCATAACATCGCACGTCTATTGCGAGTTGAGCAATAACCGCATCGTAATGTTCCGGGTCGCGACGCAACAGCTTTATATATGAATGAACAAATACGTCGAACAAAAAAACATAAACATATTATAACCTACATACAATGATTGTTTCCGAAATGAGACATGAATATATAAATTAATAAACTGCACATAAAGCTTCAAAAGGGGTGATGTTTTTAGCCTTTTTCTACTTGTCCCTCTTCATTACGTTTACATCGTTAATTTTAAATTTATATGTCATTGAAGGAAGTTATCTTTGGTATAATTTATGTGGTTACTAAATTGTAACTAATGGCATGCTTTGTGTTGCCCTCGGAAGTTTCATTAATATGACTGACAATTGATTGTATTATAAAAGTGTTTTCTCTCAGTAATTACCCCTCGTTTTCTGAACTAAATTTCCAGCTTAAGCAGCATGTTTTTGCTTTACATCTATAAATAGCTATCGTGAACATCATAACACACATAAGAAATAAGTGAATGTTGGCATCACCACAATACTGCGCACTTATTATTGCAGCATCTGTAGTCGACAATGCCTAATGATGATAGGATATAGGACAAGTGACAGAAATTAGTTTCTAAAATAAGCTCATTTCATTACCGATTGCAGTTGATGCAATATTGATAATTTCGGACATCATTAAAAGCACATTATTTGCTAAAACATAGACATTATTCTGTATATTAGTGGAGTCAATGTAAAGATGAAAATTCTTAATTAAGCTTACATCCAGACAATGTGCAGAATATTTTTGGGGAAAAAGTATGGTTTCAATTGAATCTGATAGTAAAGCAATAATGCTACAATATTTAATGCAGACCATGATCCGGTGTTTGACATGTATCTTTAGTATTTTAACGACATTTTAACAAACGGCAAACTATAAAAAAAAGAATTAATAGTTTTATAAGATTATGAAAAGTACGCTTGTATCTTACATAACCAAAACAAAGTGTTTACCAAATGAATCCGACATCACATGCTCTTGAATATCAAATCATTCGCAAATTAATGTAAATAATAATAATTAATCATGCATTGGTCCTAAAATAGCATAGTGTAGTCTTCGACAAATTTAACCAATTTCCAATTGTCAATCTCGTATGCCATTCCTGATGACAACCCGACCTTATTATACGAGGCACGTCAAGTTGTACAATTAATTAATTCTACTAGCTGCTTATAGAAGCCTATAATAATGATCATTATTAAATAACTATGTATTATTAACCCTGCAAATAAATTGTTTTCTACCTGGCATAATAATGCAGTGGCATTTCAAATAAGCGGACCAATATCTATATCACTTTCCGGCCCGGGGCCGAAATGTCGTATAGATATAAAGCCAGCATTTTGGGCAATTAAATTGGCTGCTAGAGCAGGGCCAAAAAGTAATATAGATTTTAGCTGAAATGGCGGCCATCTTGTATTTTTGTCGATTGAAGATGCTTTTGCTGGAAATGTTCAAACCCTAAACCAGTTCGAGACCATTTGACAACAATAAATAATTTTTAACAATATGGTGGTATGTAACCTTCAACCTTACGTGCCGATAGCCACAGATTTGTGATTTTCATGACAGTGAACTTTACATGCACACAAAAAAACGACAGCAGACGATAGCACTCTGACGATAAACACTGTTAAAGAAGTACATCGTAAACTAATAAATTTATAATATTTGAAGATATGTCGGGAGGAGAACATATGCTGGAGTTGTTGGCTAACATTTAAAATGAAACTAAATTAGATTATTAATAGTTATTTAATAAAATAGTCAATAAATAGGTGATTTGATATAGGCCCTGTTATTTGTCCTCGGGACAGTCGTATTGGCCTTCGGCTTTCGGCCTTGGGCCAATACGACTGCCCTCGGACAAATAACAGGGCCTTTATCAAATCACTTATTTATTAACATATATTGAATATGTGCTTATCCTATACAGATTATATATAAACATAAGCGTTAACATAGAATTAAGGAAACCATGAAAGGTAGGAATGTGGCTAGCTAAAACAACACAATAAATGAGTCATCACATTTATTTAAACAATAATGTTTGCAAGTTTCAATCGTTTACATTTAAATAGCAAGAACAGCGGCATAGTTTATTAACATATATGTTAAGCTCTATTTCTGACTAATTTAAAAGTCTATTTCCCTAAGTCTGAACATTAATCATTGCAAACAAATGCTCAAACTGAATTTCGGAAATATAATTTTCTCAAAAGTTAATTTAACTTTGAAACATATGTAAATTCTACTTTAATTATCTGAAATAGGTTGTTTTGCCTTCGTTTTCAAAGTATATACTTAAATCTCTATATTCCATGAAAAAACTCATAACGCTAATAAGCGGGCCGCTATTCTACTAAAGTCAAGAAAGACCCAACAACTTAAGATTGTCATAAAATAACATCGCTCATTTCATGGGTGCCACTTTGCATCCATAATATTATACACAGATGTTAAATCGTGAAATCTTTTAAAATACGTTTTGGTAAAAATCGTTCAGGCACTGCGTAGACACAGATTTGTAAACCCGTTTAAGTACCGTGTCTGTTGGATTACCTGTCACGGATGAGAAGTGCTTGTTTCTCTGTTTGTTTGAGATCTCGCTTTAGTGTTTATTTTCACTACAACACTTGTCATGGGATTTTCTGAATATGTATGTTATGCATCAGTATTTTGTATATTATAATGTACTTATTTATTTCTCTAGTTTGTAGTTACAAAATATAATTTAATTTTTAACGAAATTAAAAAATATTAAAACATATGAAAATTTGCAATTAACATAATACAGTTACTACTGCTGATGTATGACCCTAACTGTTGCTTCAATCAAGATATTAACTGATAATGAGAGGCTCCTGAAGACCAGAGGCTAGCGTCATCAGGTGACTAAACCTTCATCGGAGCGTTTCGACCCCTACGTAACTACGCCCTCATGTAACGGGATCGGTAGTTATTATCTTGACATCTTGACTCCAGGTTGGAATCCTCTTTAACACCATAACCAGCAAGAAGCGCGCTCTGCAGCTGCAGCGAAATGCTTGATTGCTGCATTTTCGTGTTCCCTGTAACACCAATCTTCTGAATTATTCTCCATATAGATTGAGCTGTATCAAGCATGCCAACCTTTCTGCCTACAGTCCTCTACCAAGTCAGCATATCTTGAGCTCTTTCTCTCAAATGTCTCATCAAACGAGTCCTCCCAGGGTACAGTTAGTTCAATCAAGATGATTTTCTTACGATCTGCTGACCAAAACACTATATTCGGCCTCAATTTGGTATGCACGACATCTGGAAATACAAGCTTCTTTCGCAAGTCTACTCTCATGTCCCATGATGCAGCCTGAAGTAGAATACCAACTGGACCTCTTTGTGATGCTGGAGCTGTTTGCCATGCTTTGACGAATTGGATTGATGTGTCATTTGGTACTCTCTGCCGTTTCTGTTTTCTCTCCTTCTCCAAACTGGGCGCAAGCACTTGGTCGTGCCTTCACCGATACCTCCCCTGCTGCAGAGCTGGTTGCAAGCAGACAGGATATATCCCCTTGAGGCTCTTGATCCACATACACTTCAAGACGGATCCTCAGACATACCTCACATGCAAAGGTTAGCTGGAGATGGAAGAGTGGCATACACAGATCGAAGAAGGGAGGAGATTCGTACGGGTTCCATTATCCAAAGGCCTGACCATGTAATACTTCGGTCAGGTAATTCCCACCTGGTCCATGCACATGCTCTTCTTCTTTTTTGACTTCTGTAATGACCATATCCCTGATCTCTTTCCCTTCAGCTTTTTGCCACTGCTGGGAGTGTCCAGTGCCAAGCCCTTGGCGACAGTACATGTGTTACCAACGATGTCACGATGTTGGAGCAGGCTCTCAGCACCTGCAGCAACTGAAGCAACTGAAGTACTAGCCGACCTCTTATTTCCTGTCCTTGTGACCACTCCAGCTTCGATGACCTTCCTGTCTGATGAATTCCTAAGTGTCATGACTAGCCAACACGTTTCAACCTTGAAATTCTTCACAACTGATGACAAAGATAGTTGAAGCTAACTTGTTTTGCTGTATAAGACTAACGCAGTGAAACTAGGAGAACTCCTAACCATCTTCTCAGCCTCTGGTTGATGTTTCTTTCTAATGCCTCTACTATTGTCGTGGTTATCTCATAAAAATAAGATGCTATGTAAACCTAGGTAATGTACCATGCTGGTATAACCAGGCTTTGCATCTTCCTGGAAGTCCAGACTTGTCAACCTTGTTGAACCAGACACGCACTTGCTTACACACATTATCCACGTTTCGCTGGTCACCTAGCGAGTCATAGAAAAATCTCCAAAGACATTTTATTGGATTGATGATTTCTCCTTTACCTTGGACGACTAATGGAATGTTGCTTGTGATGCGACCTTTCTTAATAATCACGCACCTGGACTTCTTAGGTTCCATTCTTGCCCAAGAAACAACTTCATCCAGTGCGTTGAGAATTTATCGGGTCTGTATATGGGTTTGCGTGGCAGTTGTGAGGTCATCCATGTATCCTCCAATGGCAGGTTGGTAAATGTCTGACTTCATTCTTGGTCCACGTGTATCTCTTTCAGCTGCCTGCACAAGGAAATTCAATTCCATAATGAAAAGATTTGGAGATACTGTGCAGCCAGTGACAATTCTTTTTTTTTAGATCTGGCCATGATGTAGTCAAGTTTCCATTTGTAAACCTTATCTTCTTGCCTTCAAAGCACAGGTTGATCAGTTTTTGTGACATAATCTGGGACATGATTGGGATGAAGTGCTTTTTCAATTAGCTTGTGTGGAGTCCCGCCATACACATTTGCCAGGTCAAGCGATACCACCGTCAAATGCCCTTTGTCAGAGTTTGTCTCGCGTTTCAACTTGCTTAGGATTCTTGTATGTTCGATGCATCCAGAGAAACCCGGGATTGCGCCTTTCGGTGCTGATTACTGGTGATGTAAGAGGTCAGCATTCTTGCTATGATGGAAAAGAAAATTTTGCACTCTACACTAAGCAGTGATATAGTCTTCAACTATTCAACTGTCCTGGATCTTTTCTCCTTTGGAAGAAAATATCATTCAGTTCTTCGCCAGTTGTCAGGGATAGTTCCTTTCCTCCTTAATGTCCCCATATAAGCCCCCAAAGACGGCGTAAGAGCCGTGGGCAACGTTTGTACACCATGTAGGAGATTCCGCTTGAACCAGGTGCAGAACCAGCTCTTGCTTTCTTTTATATTTTTTTACTTCTTTCCATTTTGGCTCTTTCATGTTGGATTTGATTTCAGGCTGGGGATCTTATTCGATTCTTGGGCATTCACTCAAACGTTTCCCTCTGTCCGGGTCACTGTGTGTCTTGTGCTGCTTATTCAACTTATGTCAAGAAGTACGGTTCCTATGGAATCGTATGTTTTGCTCAGACAGCCGGATATTCTTATGTATACTGTTTCTCATATATCTTGCTTCAATAAAGGCAACTTGACAGATTTATTTCCAGGTAAAATATTAAATTAAATATGCACTACACGAAGCCGAATAAGGAATCAGTAATAAACATGAAACACGAATATAGCCAAGTAATACTTTCATTTTTAAAATGTTTACACTCACCTTGCCAGCAGTGCGAATTCTTAGACGACACATTCCTATTTTCATTGTACTGACATTAAAATAAATATGGTTGTTAAAACCCTACTGTATGTAAATATATGACGGAACATGATAGTGTTACTATGGAAATTGTAAAAGTTGACAGATTTTGATCTTCCTTCTTCTTAATTGAAACAAAAAGCCAAACAAATATTCATGACATCTGTTCTGAATTAAATAAGAGTTTTGTTAATGTGAAATATTACACTTCAATGAAACGAATCGAATATGTCTTTGTTGGTGTCAACTATGGAAAAGTGATTGCTATTTGCAAATTAATGTTTGTTTATTGGGTTTATCGTCCCACCAACAAGTGTTATAGTTATCTGGAGGCGGTATAATGCTGCCTCCACGGTGTAAAGCATGCCGTGAATACCAAGTATACCAAACCAAGTCACACAATTCTGACACCGGGTCAAGCAAATGTGGAACTACCCTTATATTTGCTTGAGCGTTAGCAATGGAGCTATACCACTACCAGTATTAAAGACTGTGGGATGTCGCGGCCCGCGGTCGAACCCGGAGCCTCCCATAACTGGAGCCGAGGCTCTACCGATTACGTTTCCAGGTCCGGTGTCAGATTAATTAATAAATAACCATAGTAACATAATATGACTGTAGGAAGTATAAAGAGTAGATAGTATTTAGAAATCATGACAAGATGTTTTATTTATAATATTAATTGGATTAATTTTAAACGAAACAGGTGTTTGATGAAATTCTAATTCGCAATTGTTTTTTATGGAATATATTATGTTCTCTAAAACAAAAACTGCGTTGTTGGTACTTTGCATTCTTGACAATAAAGAAAAAGAAATCAACCTGACCCTGAAAATCAGCGTGCTGCCCACACAAGAAAACAAAATGACCTACAAAGCTGCGTTGGAGTGCCCGCATAGTGAAGTGAGCCCATTAACATTCCCGCCGATGGATGGCATCATTACGGCATGTTTTACAAAGATAGTGAAAGAAAAAACCAACACGGAACGAAAATGCATAGGAAAAATGCTAACACAAATTGTGTAACATTGTGTTTAGTGATGAAACTAACCGCAACCCAAATTTTTGTATACAAATGATTTGTGGGTCTCTTTAAATAATAAATAATCATTGACTTGCCAGAAAATCCCAATACTGTAACAGATCACTGCTTTTATAATGTTGAGCGAGGCTGCAGACACAGTATACCAGTGAAGAAAATGCTAAAAAATCACTCACTCGGTAATACATATTAAACATCGTTATATACAGACATGTTAAATAGCACATATATAACAGAGCAGTTATAGACATTAGTAGAACGTTTTTATAGTATTGCACGACGGTGTTAAGATTAGCGATAATACTAATGGATGTTTTCATGTTTAAGTTCTGCTTATGAACATATTGGCATAAAACATAGAAATACAATAAACCTATATTATAAGACAAGGAAACCTTTGCATGATCGAGAATTTAACAAAAAACGAACCGTTTTCAATTATAATAATTTTAATATATATATCAATAACCCAGACAATTGTAGCAGAGAAGGTATGCTAAGTGCTAGAACAACATATACGCGGATAAAAGTAATATAGATCTACGTATAATTTGCAACAAAGGTGCAAATTAGATAGACAGAGACTAAACAATGGTAAAGATTATTGGAAACTGCTGAAGGTCATGTCTGAAATGTACAAGTAAACTGGATGGATGCAAATTTACTGACTTTTTAAAGCTGTAAATGATCCTGAGTCTACCTTTTTCCAACCAGCTGAAAATGCGATTTATCCAAATGACGGCTATGCCAATTAAACATTGTCAGACGTGTTCTCGGAACTTAAGACAAAAAATTACTGCCAGTATAATCAGAGAAGCTTGCAATGAGATGAAAAAACGGCCGTGCTTTTTGCGCGGACCTCATCATTTATGCATGTTTCAAATATGGCAAATCACCTTATCAGTACTTATCAGGACTTTCTTATTAAAGGTTATTTCCCAAATATATGGGTGGAAGGCTATGTTATCCCTTTGCATAAGAAGGGAAGCACTGGTGATGTAAGCCACTAACGCGGAATTACTTTGTTAAGTCACTTAGATAAACTAAATAATAGGCTAATGTTACGTGCCCAGAACTATAATGTGAATATTGAAGCGCAAGCAGGTTTCTGGAGAAAACATTTTGGTTCTAAATGGGATAAGTGATCACTTCATGAACGAGCACAAAACGTTCTGTTTCATGGCTTGATTCAGTAAGACCTATGCCCTGGTGGAAAAAATATGTGGTATAAAGTTGTCAAGTATTGATGAGAGGAGATTTATAGCCGACCAACCAACATTATCTCGGTTATCTGAAGACGTGTCCAGGTGAAACAGATATAGTGCTGCCTTCACTGCGGGCATCATGACTTAAACGCCGGGCATGATAAGACATCCAGTATCATCATCTTGTCACCAGGCCAACCAGTCGTTGAGCTACCATTATATTTGCTTAAACGTAAGCAATGGAGCTATACCACTACTATTTTAACGACTTTGGTATGTCGCGGCTCGAGATCGTACCCGGAACCTTCGTATCTGGAGCCGAGGCTCTACCGTTTGTCCATCATGTATAAAACGTTCACCGAACGACAAAGGCCGTGGTTGCAGGTCGATAAAAACTGATTTAATGACAAACACACTCGGTATTGCAATTCATATACAGCAAGATAACCAATGTTTTATGCCATAGCGAAGGATATCACTTATCATACCACCTGGATAGAGTTGCCATAGGCATATTAAGATAAGTCTTCGAATAGTTTTTACATGTACAGGTATGCATTACTTTTTTAAACTCTACTGTGCATTACTCTGAACTTTGCAAAATAATGAAAAGGCAATAATAAAAAGTCAGTAGATGTTCCTTCAAGTATTTATCTATCTATCTATCTATCTATCTATCTATCTATCTATCTATCTATCTATCTATCTATCTATCTATCTATCTATCTATCTATCTATCTATCTATCTATCTATCTATCTATCTACCTACCTACCTACCTACCTACCTACCTACCTACCTACCTACCTACCTACCTACCTACCTACCTACCTACCTACCTATCTATCTATCTATCTATCTATCTATCTATCTATCTATCTGTCTATCTATCTACCTATCTACCTACCTACCTACCTACCTACCTACCTACCTACCTACCTACCTATCTATCTATCTATCTATCTATCTATCTATCTATCTATCTATCTATCTATCTATCTATCTATCCATCCATCCATCCATTCCCTTAACTAACACAATTCGATATAATTGTTCCTTGCATCGGAAATCTTTGATTAATGGCGGTTACATTAGATTTTTCGATCCAAGTTATGTAACTTTTGCAAAGTACAATACGATCCTTCTAGCGAAAGACCGTCCATCAAATGGCTGTTTTCGTTGTTCCGGTTATTTCTGCACATAATAAGTTGTTTAAGATTTCACAAACGAAATTCCCTTAGGCATTCTTAACAGTATCGTGTCTGGTTGAAGGATCTAACCTCCATATGTTGTAGAAGTCAAACCTTTCAAAGGCCACCTTCCATTCCCTCTAATACTTTTTTTATATTCGCGAATAATAAATACGTTTGCATAATCTATGTTCTTCTTGGGGTTATGCGTACTTTTGTTGTCTTTAGATCTTATAACTTAAACGAGTAAAACGATATTTGTTATTGCAGTTTAAGTGCAACATTAATAAACGCATGGATAAACCAGTAAAGCTCTGTCTATTTGGATGAGTAGTTTGGCTGCGTTTATTAAATAAAAGTGCACAAACAATTAATGTTTTGATTTCCTTTAAGACACTGTCGAAACTTTTTTTCGAAAAATAAACTATGCCAAAAACGTGGCTAAAGTTCAGACAGACAGGCTAACTACATTGATTTCCATGACAATCATGCTTAACAAATTATCATTTTCGGAAATAATATGGCGCCAAATTCATGATTACGCTGTTTTATTAAGAAGATTGAGATGCATTTAATGAAGAAAAACACAACGTTAAACGATGTGGAAACAATAATAGTATTGATAACAGAATATCAATTTATACATGTTCTATGAGTATGAGTAATAAGGATTACCGCCACTAACATATTTTGATTTGTTATTTCTATTTATTGTCTAAATTTATTGATCAAGACTTGAAGTCATCCTGATTTAGCGGTGTCTGCTTGCTTGAATTTGTAATTTCTTGATTCAGTATTATTGTTGATGGTTGTGCTATTTTTTGTCGACTAATTCGAAAATATCAAGGATGTGTCCTTGTAGCAACTTTCTACAAAAGTTTCGTCTTCTCATGAACCTTTAGGCTATGCTCAGCACATGAATAACGTGCTATGAAAATTGTTCAAACATTAAGCCTTGCTTTATGATTCAAATCTTTCTTCTACAAAAGTCAATGCATTTTCTCAAGTTATAAATGTCAGCAATGGCGAAATTAGGTAACTTGTGGTCAACTGTATATAAATTACTAAATAACTTAAGGCTCCCATACAATCAATATGCGTATACATTATCTAAGATTGACTGAATTCACAATTTGTATATGTGTAGTTGTTATAACACAAATCACTTAATAACATCGTATAGTTAATATTTGGATACTAATATTCTCAAGTAAAATATGATCACGAAAACGGAAAACACGCGTTATTATATATCAGGCATGGGAATAAAGCGTATTCCAAGTTATGAAGGAAATGAGAAATTACTTTATTAAAAATGTTACTGTTTTTCAGGCTTAGTAAGAATTTTTTGTCGGTTTTTAGACGATATTGGCAAACAGTTGGGATTTGTCATCGCATATTAAAGAAAGAACAGACATATTAACTTATTTTTTGCATAGCATATTTGACTGGATAGTAAGTCATATTCCAAACTGCACTTACAGCAGTATTGTAAAATATTACACTGAGGATAAAAATGAGAATTTTTTGCTTATGGTCTGTGTACACTATTATTCAACAAACACGGTTTTAATAAATATGCCTGACACTTTGCATACATGTTCATCATTTTACAGATTACTATTCTTCAATTCATAAATGTTCACCAACTTATCAACAATGTCATTGAGTGTATTATTTGTTATTTTATGTTTGATGTTGCCAAGTAACAGGCCCACCTGGATGATATAAGTAAAGATGATATAAGTCGGATTTTATCAGTTCTAACATATCAATGATTGTATATTTTAATAAACAGGATTTCGCAATAAATTCGTCATTATGACGTGCACATCAAATCACGTCTTTCTGTATTGGTTATGCTAGTTTCTATTGGCTCTGTTTTTCTATCGTTTCCTTTCTGTTTTGACTTTATTGATCCATAAATTTTGTATTTGTTTTGTTCCGAAAGCTGTTTCTTTCAAAATCCAGTAGAATTAAGGCAGACACATGACAAGAAAAAAATAATTAATGCTATCATGCTCGTATATGTTTCGGGTCTTATTTATATTTTAGAGAATTCTGTATATAATAGTTAAAACACACATAGAAGTAAACAATCACCGAAAAACAACAATGTCGGTAAAGCTACTACAATCATAATAATGGTTTGATTATTAGATGTTTTTGTTCTACCGTAGGGAACTTTTTACTTTCCGGTTTTCTATGATAATATCTGACATACATCATCATAGATAAAATTGGTCATTTAAGTACAAAGTGTTTTGGTTTAAAGATTTCTAAACAATTAATCATTTCTAAAATAAAACAGCGTAGGATTGCTGTTTGGGGTTATCGATTTAATAAACTACATGTAAATGACACAAACACAAGTCTTAACGACTGTGGGTATCGTCACTGGGGTACGATTGAAGGTAAATGTAAGAACAATATGACTGTTCCGGCACGTATATTTTCCATGTACACTATTGACCTTTTCAAACAGACAAAGCCTGTGTGCTTATATATATATATATATATATATATATATATATATATATATATATATATATATTACAAAATGTTATTTAATATCACAGAATACATATTTGTTCCTGCAATATGCTAAAATGGAAGCCTCTTTCAATTGTATAATATGTTTGATTTTATTTTATTCATTTAAATTATATTGTGATGTAATCTTTTCAAACACAATGTTGTAATCATTTTTCAACATGTTACAGTAACAAACTATGGATGATATATATTTAATTTTGACAAAACACACTTTTATCTCTTTTATCTTACAACTTGTGACTTTATATGTAATTTTAAATATTTATGTCCCAACAAAAGTAAGATAGACGGCTTCTTGGAAACGATCATCCGCGATTTGCCACATTTTGAATAACGATTGATGTTTATTTATTCCATAAATGCAACATATAACATCATATCTTGGTAATTCACTGACAAATGCCAGCAATGCGCACAACAAACCTCGTGTCGTAAATTATATAACTAATATTATCTTGCATTTTGTTCTACAGTTCCTTTTACGATTAAAGTAACTTTGTTTAATGCAAATTATATTTTCTATTGCTCCAAAACAACGACAGAATAGATTATGGCATGTGATAAAACAACGATTTATATTCTCAATAGTTTGATTGACTAAAACAAACGATACACACGATGCACTTACATTTATTTGCAGCTGGAGCGTGATCGATAGCGTTTGCAAAATAAAAATATTTGTTTGTGATATTTTGTTATAGTCCTGCATGAATTATCTGTAACCTACATTTGATATAAGGCTCATGTAAGTTAAGAGGTAGGTTTCTGTCTGATAGGGTTTGTTCTGAACCCGTCTATTTATTTACATGCCTACATACCATAGCGTCGGCTTGCGGATCGGGAGGTCAAACCAAAGACTTTAAAGTTGGTAGTAGTGGCTTCCCTCCTAACGCTCGGGGCAGCATTACGCCTGACTCGTCGGTGTCAGTATAATGGACCGGCCAGTTTCAGTCCCTGGGCACCTCATAAGTGCCCCTGTGCTATAATAATAGAAATGTCGCTGCGCAGTATCGGCAAAAATGCCGGCTAATCCCATCCCTCCTTCACGCCCGCCCCCACGCCCTCCCCCAACTCCTCCCCCCCCCCCCCCCCCAAAAAAAAAACACAAACAAAACAAAAACAACAACAACCAAACAAAACAACAAAAACAAAAGAAAAAAAGCAACACACACACTATGAAAACCAGACAAATTAATTCCACTTGTTGTAAACGTTGTTAATGAAATAGACTGTCGTAAAGCACAATCTTTCATGGAATGTGCAAATTATAATTGTTTTACTGTGAAATTGGAGTGGTTTTAAACGGTTTCCGGGTTAATTAATTATACATAATGTATTTTCAGAGGCGTTATGTATACATGTTTAAATTATTGTCAGTCGTCGTCGTAAAAATAATATGCATAAAATAAGGCGACTTTGGATTATCTGGCTTTGAAAGTCTCAATTTTCGAATGTGTGCAAGAGTATTTTTACAAGTTGCGAGTGGCAATAACTTCCCTTTTCCCCCCTTTTACGCTGTCTGCAATAGTGATGGAAATTGCGACATTAAGCAAGAAACAATAGTATAAGACTGTTTCGATATCATGCAAAGTAGGTGAAGATATAATTCATTTTAAAATTTCATTTCCGTATAATCTTACAAACTTAATAGAACACATAATGAAAAACAACACTTAACATATGTTCATTCGAATTTTAGTACATTCTTCCTGAATGAAAATAGCAAGATAATGAAAATATAATAATAAAATAAAAACAGTTTTCGGCGTAACAATAGCAAAATATTTAATTACGCAAACTGAAATAGGCATATCCCAAATCCGCTTGTTGACGAGTGCGGATAATATGATGGTTATGAGATCTACGACATAGACCATTACACTTCATCGGACGTAATCCAATCGTCATAGGACATTTAAATCCCAACTCCCATACGTCCTCACGTTGGTTGACAGTGCTGTCGACAATGGGCTGTGATCTGGTTGTCATCTAGTCCATTTTGATGTCACATATATTGCTATTTGATTACTTTTTTATATAATTTAATCGTCTGACATCACAATTGATTAAAGACATTCAATATGAACTTGTGTTTGTTTTCCGTTATTATAATGATTAACTTTTTGTGACATAAATGATCTGGAGAAACATATATATTGTGACGTTTTGCAATAGACATATATCTGACCGTGTGTACAATATTGACCTACCTATATGACTCCTTTGTGGCTATTGCAGGTAAAAGTGTTTATCACTTTTACATTTTACGTGCAGGTTTATTCTCCTGTTTTGGGCTACCTCATGTCTCAATTAATGATGTTAGTCTAAAAGGACTTTATTATTTTATACTTATATGTAAAATATGCTCAGGGCTAGCAGGTGTCGCACATTTGGCCTTAGATCTGTCGGTGGGATGTTACAGACACAATAGATGACACCTAAATCAATTAACATTATAATTCTGTCATTGATGTTCTCATAGTCCAGTAATTATTTGATAAATCGAAATTGCATGACTTGTACATCATCCATAAATAGTTACTGCACTATTCTATCATAGCTGTCTTTTAAGGATTTCATTCTTCAAGATATGGCATTGTGCAGTACAGCTTACACACATCAATTGCGATGGTCCATGAATATCCCATGTTCTGTCTTACTTATATTTTCGCGGGCAAGTTAATATAACATGTAGAGTTATTAAACCTATTTATAGCACAAAATCACATGGGTATAGTATGAAGTTAAATTAAGCGCTTAGTAAATTGTAATGTCATATTTTACACTTGAATGTTATAGATTATGTCACACATTTCTCTTTCACGCATGAGCAATTGATATGAATGTTAAGCGATTGTCGATTTTCTCAAGATGAAACACAGTCACATAAAACCAATATATAATTTAGAAATAAGGTCAGAGCCATTATATATGTGTCTGACATCGGCATCAGTTCTACATAGAAACATTTCCATCTCTCTTTATATTATAATATCTCTGTCCGAGTATACATACTATACATTTGCATACTGAATATATTATCAAGTATTTACATGATTTAAAGTGTTTTGACTTGTACAAACATATTTTTCGAATAGATGTATTTGTTTGTGTTCTTCTTTCGGTGAAAATATTGACTGAGATACCTTTACTCGTTGGCAGGCTATTATTATCTTTTTTTCTGATTTTCATATTTACTAGCATCACGGGATCCATTAGTGTGGTTCCACTTAAAGTCAACTAGAATTGTTTGTATTTCTACCATGCATACACGGTATTAAACATATAGTAGAAACAATCTTTTATATTTAAAAACATGGCCATTGACTGAATTTTAAACTTAGGATTCAGTAGTTAAAATATGCATAAAAGATAAGGACTCAAACAGCTTGTCGTATTGTAGACAGATGGGTGAAAGCGTCTACCAAAAACAACATTTTATGGAATTAACCCTAAGAAATTAGAAAGAGCTAGGATCATTCGTTCATGAATCCTTTTTGTTGGTGTTTCTTATCTTCAATTTGTGAAAACGTATTCATCATTTCGAAAGCTAAGCCTTTGTTGTAAGTACCTTCAGTTGCAGTATTTATTTAAATATCTTAAAGATGATTTATCATGGTATTCCATTAGATTTCATATTATAGAATCAAAACAAAGGACAAGTATGCAATCACATACTAAATAAAAATAATATCGCGAACTAAATGTTAGAAAGGAACATTTAAATATCCATCTTTTAATGTATTGCTCGTTGATGGGTGGAATATATTTATCACTGTGGTTGATTTCAGTCACACGTTTTATTTCCTTCATGCACTCCCGATGAGCGTATGATCAATTATTTGGTCTTCGGTGCATATTTAATTTAATCTCAACTGCAAGTTTCTATTTCTATTACTATCACATCTGGACTATATTACAGATTTTTAAATTGCATAGACCATTGCATTCAAGTTAAGGTAAAGTGTGTATATATATATATATATATATATATATATATATATATATATATATATATATATATATATATATATATATATATATATATATATATATATATATATATATATGGCCTGTTAAACATTACGAAAGACGACATACCTCATAATGTACCTATTTATTTAGTAAATTCAATGATTATAAGGCTTTTATCCCATAAATCTTGTTTGTGTAATTTATATACAACCTTACATGCAAGACAGTCTCTTATCTTGAAGATACGAAGTAGCGGTTATTGTGCTTCCATAAAAATGCAAAATGTCAATTCCTCACTTGCAAAGTTTGGCAGAAAATAATTTTCTTCCGGCCGTTGTTCGAATGGTCATATTTGGTTGTGTATGGGAGATGAAATTATCCTAAATGCAACTTCAATGGGTGGCTACATTTAGCCATTCAGCCATTAGGAATAAATGGCTGTACACTATTGCTAAAAGCTGTTAAACCAGGTTTTAACTACAACTTCAACGTTTGGCATGCATATCGAGTTATGAATACTCAAGTATATTGTTTATTTCTTTTTGGCTATGTTTTAAATGTTGTGTGTAAAGCTATCGACTTTGTCATATATTCTTATTTAACTTTCTTGCATGCATTGTTTATAAACGCGCGAACAAGCCGGTGTGTGTTGGGACATAATCTGCTTCAAAAACTATGTTGAGATAAGATAATGTCGAAAAATACTGTTAGCAATATTGCTAGATATGTGTTATTTGCCAACAGATGTGGTCGATCCACTGAAAGACAGTCGTTCTGCATTTTATTTGCATAACAAGCATGGCAAACAAGACTTTATTTTCGATAGCAATCTGGCGCCAAAATCTTTATAATATTGATTTCATCATAAATGACTTTAGTGAGCAGAGAACAAATAGTTAAAATTGAAGTAAAAATGTAGGAAAATTGTTAGCGAAAAAGAATGATCAATGTTTCATCAATTTGTTTTATCAATAATATTAACAGAAAACAATTTGGTGTTCAATTAATTTTAAGTTCTTATGACGGAATGTATAGAAAAACAGGCAAAATGTGCACCCTTCTTAAAAACGTTAGGATAATATTTAGAAAATGTGGACATTAACAACTTATCAACTTACCTCACCACTGAGCTATTTTTAACAACAAGCAAGCAGTTTTGGCTTTTTTGTTCCTCTGAAACTATCAACAACCACCATTAGACTTAGGATACAATGATACAAATTTATCTGATAAAGCGTTTGTTCCAAGCCTATTAGACAAGCAAGAACAATCCAAAACAGTTTAGGGAGAAAAAAAAAACTTGTTATTTGACATCTAAATGTAAAATCGCATTTGTGACTTATTAAATTAACTCGCCTTAATTAGTTAGAATGATGGTAATAAAATAGATTTATAAAGTTATTATAGACCAATATAAACATTTCCGTTAAATATATTATGAAGATAACCTAAGAGCTTGTTATTGAAAAAATTGAACCATCCCTATTAGCTTTATACATTAAATTCAACATCATATTACTTAGTTTATTTTGGAAATATTTATGCTGTTGGTCTCGTCGTAAATATCAAATATCCAGTTAAGCTGTCTCATTAAAACAAGAATAAGCTCATTGTAGTTAATTATTTAATAATTTAATATACTTTCGGTGTGCCCTTTATTCCTTATTATGACAAGCCCACTATGATTTGCGGCACTCCGGTATGTTGTGTTATAATAAACATATCTCTTAAGACATTCAGACTGTAGATTTTTAATATAAGAGAAGCAAAGGTAGTGTGTCTTGTTAGAAATGTATATAATCTTTTTTTAGCCACAATTAGACCATAATTACGACTGATTTCTTTTCACCATGGAAATCCTGATAGATGTGGTTTCTTAATACATATCACTTAGGTTTTCATTACACCTAGTACCCTGAAATAAACAACAACATTTAACACCATAATTGTAATGTCAGTTGAATTAGTTGTATCTACGTATTAAGACATTACGTATTCGCATGTATTATACCTTTTTTAGATCCAGTTAAAAGGAATTACTATCTAGTTCACTACAAACACACACAGAAATTGTCTTTACAATATAGTATAACTAAACAAACAGTGACATATTACAAAAAGTCAGTGACAAAATATGTTTACTTCTAAAGTATATATTAAGTAATTATACCTGTCTATAATAGATTATAATTGATTCACATTATATAATACATTTTTTTGTGTGAATACTAATATATGCGACTACATATGTTTTCGCTGACTTTAGTTTCGCCTAGTGATCTTGCAAGTCACAAAGCTCTCCGCTTCAGCAAAGATGCAATATTCCTCCTTTACACATTCATTGCATGCATAAGTAATATTGCCAACAAAGTTTACATTGCATGGTGTTCGTTTGTAAACTTCATATCGACCTGTCATATTGGGTACGTCTACATACAGTTGTTGGCTTAAGATTCCTCACAAAGAAGAATCCACAAGTGCATAACATATCGGCGTGAAGACTCCCCATGAAAGTACCAGCCAGAACGGGAACCCAAACCGACGAAGTAAAGTTGGCGAGTGGAAGATGCTTCCAACTCCATAACTTAGTTTTTACGAATTGATTTGTTATTTAAAATATATAACTTTATGCGAATGTTCAACATCTTTTATCTAGTTATAAGATGATCAAATTATATATAATAAAACATCGTTTAATCATGATGTTTTGCATTCCATTACATCATGGACTAAATATTTGAAGCTTTAACAAATATGTGACCTAAATATTACTGTCAATCAGCAAAAATGTGTTTAATACAAACTTCATACTGTTATAAAACATACATTTATTGTTTGTCGTTGGGTTTTCAGCAACAAACAAACAAATGTATGTTTGCACATACAGAACAAAAAAAGTACATATTGCCAATGGACATGACACATGTGCCTGCAGAAATGTCGTCTAACTGGCCAGATATGTCATTATTTTGAAGTAAGGAAATTATTAATTTTCCGCTTTCTTGGATTTGACACATATTTGGAATGCGTCACTCTCAATAGGCGAAGACCAGACAGAAAGTTTCGTTTACTTTACATAACGAACATGCTACCAAGGTATAAATCATTATTCAGACGTCATATTTCATCTGCCAAATCATCGAATGTACCTTATCACATCGGTCCGAGATGTTTTATACTTTGAAAATAGTATAACAAAGACAAATGGATTCTGTGTTGGCTGCTTTAAGGAATTTAAGGGAAATACCTTGTCACAATCATAGTCTTTGTCTCTCTGTCTCTGCCTTTCTCTCTCTCTCTCTCTCAATCTCTCAGTATATTAAATATGTATTTAAATATGTAGTGAGAGAAAGAGAGAGAGAGAGAGAGAGAGAGAGAGAGAGCAAATGCGAGTAAAGTTAAAAGGAATATAATAATATTATTAATATGGTTAGATGTATAGCTTCATTTATTATTATACTGATTCCATTTTCCCTGATTTACTAATGGGAGGATCGGATAGTGGAGGTCTTGCAAAATTTGTTGTCAAACTCCTACCCAAATTTGTATCTGCTTTAAATCCCAATTATACAAGAAAAACAGTTTTTGAAATAGCATTACTATTTCAATATTCGCTTAAACCAAAAATGTATTTACCAATATACCAAACTAACTAAAAGCACGATGAAGGAGAAGATGATAAAGTTCTCCCGAGTTGTACATTAGAATCAAAGGAGTGACATATCTAGATAAATGATGATCGTTATAATGAAAGTAAAGCTGTAGAATACCATTTAAAGCAGATGTAAACATAAAAAGACCCTATTCAAATATTAAGTGCATGTGTATGTCGCACCTTACACGCAAACGTTTGGTTAAGGTTAAATAAATAGCTAAAATGTGTTGTTGTTGTTTTTAAATTACATACATTTTTGTTATCAAAGTGTTTTTAGAAAATGTTTATCTACAATCAATGCAACTCAGCAAGTTGTAAGAGGTCTTAGATTACAACTAAGTCATCCTAAAGAAACAGTACAATAATAGGGAAGTGATTTTTATGACTTGTAGTATAGTTTGTTATAAACAATTTGAAATCAACAAAATTTGTCTTTACTATTTTGTCGTAATTAAAAGTATTATATTAAATTTATTCTAAATCAGAAATTAGTGAAATATGTATATATCGTTATATAAGTTTATATAAAAATATGTACAAGTGCATTCGATACAGGAAACTTAATTAAGATGTTTTTTGTTGTTGTTTTTTCTTCTTGTTCTTGTTTTTTGTTATTAAAGGATTCGCTTAAAAAAGGTTCAACTCGTTGTTCATTTCCTACAACTACACTTGCATAGTCAAGATGCAAGCATACTAAAACGTATCGGGAAACAACGACGACGTCCATTTAAAATCAAAATCATAATGAGGACCTCAACAAGAGATGATGTGTCGACCTGATATGTGTATGTCTGACATACGTCATTATATACAATCGAATACTAGCCAAATTAATAGTTCATTAATAGTTTCACTTATGGCTTTATTGTTTATTAAAAGGAAATATACAAAGCTTAAATAATTTTAAGCTCGATTTTTATTAACTCGGATCTAGTAAACCAACGATTTAAAAGCTAGTTAATGTGGCTTGAAAGGATTTTGAAGGTTTATCATTAAATATTTTTTATGTGCCGCTTCAATTTGTTTAAACTGACGGATGCTTTATTTATTGAATTTAAGTTACGATTTAACAAATGTTTGCTACAATTAGTAGGGGGTGAGTATCAGAAACACGCAATTGAAGAAATGTCGTCGGCTTTATTTTCAATATCTGTAGATTTTGACTTCACAGAGAAAACAAAATAATTAAACATTCCTGCGTACGCATTTTCGAAAACGAATGTCTGAATGAGGATCTTTACAGCATAACGAAGGTACAATTAATTGCTTCTATAACAATTTTCTTCCATATACAACATCTGCAAGTATGATTAATGATCAGTTGTACACTAAATGTAACAGATAACATAGTTTCTAGTCGAATGATCGATAGGTGGCATCACTGCGTTTAATACTCTTCGCTTGTATAATTTTATTACTAACTCTTTCATCTCACTCCAAAGTTCTTATTCGATTATAATAATTCTCATCTGTAGCACAGCATCTACTACCATTCTCCAATGAAGGTTTACATGATATGTTTCCAGATAAATTGGACAATGAAAACGACAGACAGTTAAATATTGTATATTTTTTAATATTGTAAAATATGGAAGCTTTTGCAATTACAACACAAGAACAAGACTTAACGTGTGTTGATTCCTTCGTGACTAATTTAACAGTGTACTTTCTAATAATGTGTGTGGTGGTTGATTGCAAATACTAATCTCTCGACGTGATTACGAAACAATAATTTATGTATAATGCTTATAAATCCATAAATAATAAGTGAATATACATTTCAAAGAAACCGATGGCTCTTTCTCTAAGTAGTCAAATCATGTTTGGGAAATTACTATTTACAATAATAACTACACTTAAAGTATCTAAATTATTTTAAAAGACTTTTAGATAACGATAAATGCGGTACTTTACACGAGATATATAATTGTACAACATAAATATAACCAAAGAGCTAAACATGTAACTAACTAACCCATAAAAATATAAATTCGTTCGATTTGGAGCCATAATAATATGTACTACGTTTTTAAGATAATAGTAAAAACCTTACAGAATACACTGCCGATTGCTAAAAATGAAATACGAGCATGGACCATTATGCATGTTCTTACTGAGCAATGTTTAACTACAATCAAATTTTAACATATATTAAAAATAAATGAAACTCAATTTCGTCCTAAAATGTTCAACTTTGGCGCTGTCATTGTCTTCCCTATTGATTCAATATACCATATAGAACAGATGCGGATAACGAAGATAAATGAAAAATGTTTAGACAGAGAATGGCATGAAATGCATTTCCGTTGAAAATTTTTGAACAAACACCGTTCTTCTAATCCAGTTTTAAATTTTATGGTACTTGATTGCCATATTTCAGTAAGACCATTTTTCATGTTATAAAGGACGTATTTGTTCGTAATATTTACGCTAAAACAAATTAATGTTTTATTTCCTGACGTTGCTATGCACGTTATCTTATACTTGTGCGATGTGACCTAGCTGCTTGGCTGGAGCATTTTCACTATTTACTCAGTTGAGCAAACAGTCGTTGCACAGGATAAGGTTTTCATACGTCGACAATTCTGAAAATATGTCATGTAACATATGTAGTGTTGCTGTACGATATCTATGCAATAAATTCGATTCAACATTTAAACAAAAATCCTCAAAAAACAGCGTAGTAGAGTTCACTGGTTAAAACCCACGTACGTATTTTTTTAATCCTTTTAAAAAAGTAACTTTTTTATGATTTAGAATTTGTGGCATTTTCACAAAGAGAAAATGTTAGCTTAACAGTAACTTCTTTGAAAACACTCTAAGGTAATCGAGTATATGTCATCTGAAAAAGGTGCAATACTTACCGACTTACAACGAAGACAAAAGAAAAGCTTTTCTGTGGCATTTTAGTTTATCATCACACTATCATTTTTTTCTGTACGGGTTTGAGCAGAAAAAACAACAGTGCATTGCTTTTAAAACACGAATTTGAATTTAAAGGCAGCAAATTAAGTGCTGTATGATAAAGAATGTAAGTTCATGCTCAAGAATCTTCAGCCAGATTGTCGTTTTAATCCAATTTAAATGATAACATCCATCTATGAAAAGGACATATCACAGAAACGTACTATTTCCCTAACGTCGCCTCACCTTTCGCATGAATAATTATTCAAGGCGACGTAATTGCTTTTTTATGCAGAAAATTGCGTGAAGTTATAAAAAGTAATGACTAACCTGTTTGCTGTGCAGCACAGCATTCGCACTTTGTATAGTAACTGTGTTTCGTTATAGTTACTCTCTGCCTCTATCTCAGTCTGTTTTGTGTGTCTCTATATACTCCATTTACTCTCTCTCTCTCTCTCTCTCTCTCTCTCTCTCTCTCTCCATCTGTCTTCATTAACCAGTGGTAAGACATTTTACATTGTATTTAGCTTACATCAAGGTGTACACAAAACAATTCGGCAACACGAAAACAAAGTTTAAGTTAGGCTTACATAAAAGATTATCCATTAACTTGTTCATTAATTAAATCAAAGTCTTTGGTCGGGTCATTTATTTTACAGGGTAAATAATAATGTAAACATTCATTCGAGAAACGTATCTTTCTTTTCGTTAGTATTTGAAAGAAATGTTAATCTCACACTTATAACAATTAGATTATTTATCATTTAACTATCGTTCTGGAAAATAAGTTAAAAATCTTGGCGGATTCGAATCATGACCTTTGAACTAATAAAATATCAATAATAATATGTTTCACAAAGTCCTATAAGCATTGCAACATATACAAAAATTGAAAAGACACAGGACCAATGTATTCACATGCCCGCCAAATGTAAAAGTGAGAGCAAATCTGTGATATGTCATTTAACAATAAGAGCAAACCCGACAGTTATCGCTTGGAACGGTCAGTCGGTAATATAGACCGACTGGGGTGCTTAAACCGGTTTTACAGAGCTCTAACCTCGCACAAACATCCACCTTGCAAATATTATAGGTAATCGACCAAACGTCACACAGCAATATTGTACATGTATATCTTCTGTTTCAAACTATATATATATATATATATATATATATATATATATATATATATATATATATATATATATATATATATATATATATATATATATAATTAACCAATGGCAGCCTGCAGTACATCACCCTGATATCACCCTATAATGAAGTCCAGCTGCGTGTCAATGCGGACCTATTTAGATAAATATCCCCTCGGTTTTAATCAAACTTGATATCTGTAACCACTGGCAACGTTAGAAATAGTACTTACCAAAACTATAGTTGATATTGATTTGACACCGGAAAATCAATAAACCTCTAATGCTTAAAGATTCAGAACAAGTGTATTTTTAGACCTGCATGCATACTTTATTCTTTTTCAGATATGTACTATCTAGTTTAGAATAAGAGCAAAGGCATATGATTCATTTATACCTTTGGACAAGAAAAATCATATTATGGTGTTAGTTCTCAGTACAAAACAAAACAGGATATATCATGGCATAATCATATTAATATCAGTAATAATAATGATAAAACAAGTAAAAATAGAAATAAAAATAAAGAAGAAGACGAAGAAGAAAAAGAAGAATGTTTTTTGGTTGCGGCAGTTTTCGGTACAAACATCATTTGTTTCGATTAAGTTTGATATATGTATATACCTTTATATTTAATAGCTGTCGAAGACGTGGTTGATATTGTCTATTGTGCAAGGTAAATATAATCATAAACCTATTCCATTCTATTTTGATAATCAACTAAGAATGTATGTTATAATTGAATCTATTTGTAAACCAAATCTGCATACACTATTTACAAAATCAGAAAAAAGTAAATGTTGGTATAAATACAAACAAGACCCTATTTACTTTTGCTACTCAACGCAGAAATGCCAATTTACCAATGATCCAGTGAGAGAGAGAGATAGATAGATTGTATCTTTAAAATGTGTCTTGAATTAGTTAGTGCTTAATGAATACTTAAATCTCAAATAAATAATAAAAAAAAACGTCCGCAACAACTATACAATTGTATGTAAAATTCTTTATTTTCAAATTTATTCTCGTAAAATTATATAAATAAAGGATAATGTGTATAAAAAACGAACGCGGACGGGTGTATTTGGGTCTCTGTATCAGTATCAATATGAATCGCCCACGGCCCAGGTGACTTTGAGACTAGTCCACAAGCTTTATATAATGAAGAAATTATTAAATTAAAATTATTTAAAAAAAGATGTTTTTCCAATATTGACTTTAAGTGTCTGAGTTTAACGCTTGTTATATGGTCAAATTATTAAACATATGATAACCCAAATGAACATTTAAATACATGCAATGCTGCATGAAACTGAACACTAGTTCTTACTACCTCACAGAACATCATACAAAATAGGTTCTAAATGCATGGTTTGGTTACAACCCCATTTTTATTTTTGTTGTATATCAACTTATGTCCGACATTGGAAATCGGGTTATAATAAGCTTGCAGTATTATACGAAATACGATATTGTTTTTATCCGCATGAGCCCCGACTAGTTCCAACCTGATGAATCTTTGATTACTATTTCGGGGAAGCATTCATCTATTGTCATTCTTAATTTTGGATAAAACGTTTTAAAACCATCATTTCTTGTTTCAAACTACCTTTAATAAAATCAAAGTGTGTGTTTTATGATTTTAATGAATATTTACCTTAAGTTTTTCCTTACCAGTATCTCGAAGATGCAAATACCGACAGCGGTTCTGGGTTGCACTTCAAGAGCAAAAAATAGGCATTGAAATCAATCTGAAATGAATGTCTTCTCTTTTCATTCCAGCTCTGCTGCTGTCAATCTCATGTGATATTGAATTAAATTCAAGGCCTGATATTCCATATGGGAGCTAATTCTAAAGTTCAAGATTTTGATATTGATCCTGCTGTCAAATATGATCAATTTGAATTTGTTTTTACAACAAGCACTATGTTAACAAAAATTATGAAAGCCAACATGCTAAGCAAGAAATCAACTTTGCTTGTGTTTATTGTATGTGACACTGTGAAGCTGTCAAATGTATCAAATATGACATCTGCTTTAAATCATTCTAGTTTTCCATCATTCGATGACAAGACACAGACTTGTTTCAAATGGTCTTTATAGATTGCAAGTCTAATCTTAATAAAATGCTTGAAATCCAGAAGCATCTACAAAATGACGACCCTGACATTAAAGCACTTCTTGGGGCTCTTACTGAGTGCAAAACACATCTACTTAACAAGCTATCTTTGAAATAGATTTTGCCTATACTGTATGTGGACACTTTTATTCAAACATTGTTTTAAGAAAACAAACAAGTAAAGATCCCTTTGTGTTGAATATGAAAACGGTGTGGTGAATATTGAGATCAGGCAGTTGTTTTGAAGTAGGTAAATGCATAGCGTTCGTATAATGACCTCATAACAGCCATTTGAACAAAAGTTTCCGACCCATTGTAAAGCGTTGCAAAGTAGCAAGTTTATGTCAAAGACAAAATGCCCAAGATTGGACAGAATCATTAAACTTTGTCTGTTATTCATATCCCACTCCTTAACATTTAAATAGAAAAAATAACGCCTATGATTATCAACAGATGTATTGACATAACATGGTTTATGACACGTGTCGCATACACACAGAGGATACACATGTCAGATATAGTTCAAACAAGATAAGAATGTTATTTATATACTGCATATTGGACACATGATGAATAAAGTGGTCTTTACTAACTTGACATTGACGTTCATCCTACAGAAACAGCTGGCCGTAGACATATTATACTTCTGACAGATGCTGACCACCCACTTCAATATCCCAAAGGTCATATGACCCTTGCAAATATTTGCATGTTTACGATGTTCAATAACATTGATTAAGTTGACCTTTGTGCAATAATAATGAACACATTTTGAAGAAATTGTTATTAACTTATCATGGAGCTACTTTAAAACCTCAGACATTGAAACGATGTATTGAATAATACTATCAACGGTTAGAAATTAGAAATAAATAGGATACAAATAATCAGATATCTTGAGTAGTTACATCGTCTGCTCTCTCATTTTTATTTTTATGGACACTACCGTTAGGTTAAACTACCTGGGGTGAGCCCGGAGCGGTTAAGAGTCGCTGGCTTGTAACACCTCAGTCTCTCACCAAGTGGGCTCAAGCCCCGGTCAGGGCGAGAACTTTCATGTAGGGAGATTGTCCAAATAACCTGCGGTGTGCCGGTGGTTCTACTCAGAAATATTTATTGGGTATTCCTTCACCAATAATTTGCTGGACGCCACCAATGTTACCTTAATTGTGTCGACGTAATACGTCCTGGTTGTTGGTTTTCAAAAAGCTAGAAATTATTATATATAGCCTAAATGTAAACGAAAAGAATTTCTATTGTCATGTTTCAATAGTTGTATTGCTATACTATCTTCATATAAATGCAATCTCAACGGTACAAAACACTTCAAAAACAATATACACATTGTTGATAAGAAAAACCAAAGGAACATCCCATTTGAAGCAAAGTTAAATGTAAACAGGATAAAATATGGGCCGATAGAATTCTTTAGAGTTATTTAAAAAAATGTTACATTGAAATTTTAATGCAATCATTGTTCCGCTCGCAGAGGTATAATACGTCTACATAAAATAGAGGTCGAATCATATAGAATCAAACTCTTTCATTTTTTCTTTCTTTATTTAAATTATAATTTTTCTTCTTGTGTTGTTCCAAATTGTATTGACGAATTAATGTTTGTATTAATATTTAGAATGATTTTTTAACAATTGGCCTTTTAAAAATGTTACAGAAAAAGTAAAGCAACGTGTTGGCAGAATTGTTATGGCATTAGGCTCTGATCTGCAAGCAATAATGTACGTGTACGGGTTACTCGGTGCTTCTTGTGTCACATATCGCGATTATCAGGCTGGTGTGGGTATATCATTTCTTAAAGAGCGATTTGCACTAACACAAAATTATCGCAATCTTTTAATTTGCTTTTAACTTCGCGTAGTGTCGGTCATTGCAATACACGGACTCTAAAGGAATTACGACTGCGTAAACCATTTGCCTGTGATTAATAAAACGCGACTACTAATTGTATATTCTATTGTAGTGGGTAATACATTTTTATATAATAATATTTTAATATAGCCTGTATCTTTTAGTATCCCACACGCATGCTTATGATAAGGGTCGTGCAAACATGTTCTTGCAACAAACGAAATATGCCGTCTAAATGGTCTAATACCAAAAAACAAACTTATCGTTAATACATAAAGGTACTGCAGTCGTTTGATCCAGGCATTTTAGTCTAAGTAGCGTATTTAACATTTATAGTCTCGCAGTATGTTGTTAGTAGTTGTTTATTACGTTTACAGATGTTTATTTTAATGTCAAATGGTCATATCTTGAAGTTAATTTTGCAAGATTTAGAACTGAATGTGAACTAGTGTCAATACATTCAAGTCGTTGTATTCTAATATTACGCAAACTATTACGTTTAAGTTTCAGCAGTTTTTACACTATAGATTTATTACCAAAAAATATATCATAATGTTTATAACTTAATTCTAGACTCATATCAGCTCAGTCTGCAATGTTCTCTCACAGTATCAGTTGTTCTCCTTCACTATAAAACAGAAGACTATATTACATTCCCAAACAGTTGTCTATCTAAAATCGTAATTTTGAAGGCAAGCTTTGGTATGGTATTAATTAGGTGAGGCAAACATAGTACATTTAACTAGGCCTAGTATTACTTTTCCAACCTTTAATAAAAAAAAACCATTAACCTATGGTTACTGAAATTATTTCACTCCTCTAGGCGCTTATGAAGAAGTAACAGGTACCCGTAAAATCGTTCATAAATAAGACCTAAAGAAACATTAAAAGGTTACCGTCATTAAAGTTTATCTATGAAATAATGGCATCCCTTTGATTCTAAGCAATCATTTTTATGTGGAGTCTCTAATTATGCATTTTTATGGCGTGAATACTAAATGGTAAAGTCGGTATGTAACTTGGCTATCTATCTATCTATTAATCAATATATATATATATATATATATATATATGCAATGCTCATTATAGATATATATATATATATATATATATATATATATATATATGTGTGTGTGTGTGTGTGTGTGTGTGTGTGTGTGTGTGTGTGTGTGTGTGTGTGCGTGTGTGTGTGTGTGTGTGTGTGTGTGTGTCTATCTATAATGAGCAATGCATGTATAAGATTTATGTACTTTGTTACTTGTTTGCTGACAGAAGAAGCTCATTTCAATTACAAAAGGAACATAGAACAAGGACTCTAAGGTTACTTGGATGTTCAGTATAACTGTTACAAAAATTTAAAGGAAGTAATTTTAATTTCATGTTCCATATACGTTGTATGTAAACTCACATCGAAACTTACGATAAGCTGTGTGTGGTCATATGCATAGTTCTTCTATATCATTTTGTTGTGAACAATCACAACAAAGTACATTTTTATAATACGTTTATTGGCTAAAGATAACGATAGCCGATTTTATAAACCAGACATATTAACGCAAGTAATTATTTGGTAAGTAACTGTGCATGTAGGTATGATAAAATCTTAACTAACTGAATTACGACAATTAAGCTGATCATTATAATTAACAAGTAAATCCGTAGTAAGTTAACCAACTTTAAATTTAAGTATATAATGTTTGTCGAAGATAATGCTAAAACATCGAATAGATAGGCTTGGAATACAGGGCAAGAAACCTTCGGGTACATATGGAACAAAATTGAATATAGTTGTAGATTTCTTGAAAACTGCCTTTAATATGACATTTTAGTATCGTATGTTATAGTGGCTACTGAAATGTCTAAACTATTTTTATCTGTTTCATGAATTGTGTTTTGGATTTGAATGTCCATTTATATAACTGTCAAACGGTATGTTTAATGTATCGTGTTACCAGATGCTAGTTAGTTTCTTGATAAGTGCATTTATTGTTTTCGTTCCGATTAGTAATGCAATCTAGTTGTTTGAATACGAGAACATGTTTATAAAGGGCCTTCATTTAAGAAATTATTTAGGAAATGTAATACTGCTCCCTTACTTAAAAATGAACCAAATGTTTACTGGAACACTTAGCTGAGTACGCAACACGTGGTTCTAACTACGTTGATAATTAGCTTGTTTGTTTAACAACAGTTCATCGTAACTGTCCTCTTTGTCAACTGTTCACAGAATTTACATGAAGTGCATGTGGTTGTTTTCGTGTGAACTGTTGCATACACCAAGCTGTTACAACATATTAAATGTCTGCTGTTTAATCTAACCCAGTTCAAAACAATCTTAACAATAATTAAATAACAAGCGATGACTCAGACGTAAGTACATACTTGTACCACATTGTTTACCGCGTATTATTACAGATGTAGTCAGAAGGAAGCTGTGGTCTATAAGACTATAAGTAAACTATAACAACAATTGTGTAATACTTTGATAGCATATACATTGATAAGCAATCAAATTGAAAAATGATTTTAAACAATTAAGCAATGTGAAGTTCAATCAAAAACTCTATTCCCATGGAGCCGAATGAATATACTAATTCAGTCTTACAATTAGTTGAAGTCAAATTACCCATGCATCTGGCGCACATACCATTAGCATGTGCCTACATCACAAAGCAGTTGGGAACAATACGTTAAATGATCAAAGATAGCATTTGGTCGTCAGTCCACATCTGTTCTGTGTTTCATAAACAGAAATATGAAAATGGACAACACCAGATGCATTAATGAGAAATACAGTGCATTCAAGATTTGGACGATGTTTGAACCTGTTCACCTCCATTTTTATGTGAAGTGCATAACCTTCTAAGTTTATCTTATACTACATGCAATAGTTATGACGTGACGTTTGAGATGCTGGTAACACGTCTTATAACCGTAAACACGTCAAATGCAGTTTAGAAGTTGATTGCCTTTAAAACATGGGAACTGATGTTTATAAAAGTATTGACGTGTAAACCCTTATGGAGAGAATTATTAACGTAAATTGGGCATTTTCAAATAATTGATGGCACATTAATTGGAAGTCATTTGTAGGGTAGCTTCATTTATTAAGTTAAAGTACTGTAATAACAAGAAGAAATGTAACTATATTGCTTCTGAAATAATTTCTAATTACTATGGTTATATTAATTAACTCGAATGTGCTCAGCAAAGAAAAGAATACAAATTATTTGCTTGCAGATGTAATAATTTATTTAAGTTTACGTAATATAATTGAATGATTATATGTTAAACGTATTATAATTTTTGTCAAACATTCAGAACACTCTTAAACATAATTACGTATTTGGATTCGTTTATTACAGTTTTATTATGTTACCTTAACAGGGGGTAAGTGTTGCGAAAACCGTAAACATTGGCATTATTTTGTACTACATAACTGATGAATTGATTAGAACAACAATATGGTCATTAATGCAAAGCACCAAACGGTGTTCAGTCAATATTACAATAAATGCATCATTGGACGAATGACAACGACTCCAATAAAAGAAATCTCATGATAAATTATATTACCTAAAATAAACCTCTACAGTGACACCTCTACACAGCATTCGGCGGAGGCAAAGAGCACTGTTGGTGCTAAGAGATGTTGCTGTGCCGAGGTTATCATTTTGGCCAAGTTAAAATATTCTATATAAAATATTGTATTTCAATATAACTTTATGGATGTTTATATAATAAAAAAATGTTTAGAACTTCATATATTTATAATGTAGCTATTTTTTGTTGAAATGGAAGAGCTGATAAACATAAAAAGAGTAAGTTACAGTAATTATCATTATAAGTGTATCTTAAAAACAAAACTAAAACTTTATTGAGTAAATTAAGCAGATGCTAACTGAGCACTAAAATACAAATGTAGATAAGAGACTCAAGATTTAGTCATCATAAATTCAGGTTGTAAGCTTCTGATACATAGAAGTCATTGATAGTTTTTCACTTAAAACGCACCAGTACGTTTTTGTTGATTGTATAAGCATCCTGTGTCACATTTACGCCAAAACTAATATCTTTCTGTTCAAAAATCATTTTTTTAAACAAGGTGGTAAGGTGTTTTTTACCTAACTGGTTAGTCTACCGTTATCTGCCTTGTCCATTAACAAAAGTGTGACACTTTGCAAGTAGCGCCTAGGTGATGCTCAGAAAATGTTAGTAAAGCCATTAGTGAAATAATAGAATGAGCGTTTAACTTTACTCACAGGCAATGCTGCTCAGAAGAAAATGCACTGCAAACATATGGGTTGAATAAAAATGTTGCTGTTAAGACGCTGCTGTTGCCTTTGGAGAGGCTTGACTGTAGATTAGAACAAAAGTCTTAACATTTAATGTATATGACACATTGTGCACCATTCATATTTCATTTATACATGTAAAACAGGTACAGAACACATTTAAAGAAAAATAAAGCAACATCAATTCTAAAATCATCGAACAAAATGTTTCTTCACCAACCTAGGGCGATGTTGCTCAAAATCGGTATGTTATATACGTGGTACGAAATTAAAATGTACGAAGTCACCAATGAGGACTGAAGAATTACTTAAAAGCTATGAACAACAATAACCACATGCAGATGAGTTTAAAAAAAAACAACAAAAAAAACAAACTATTCACAATAGTTTCGATGCTGAACACGTGTTTGTATATTTTAAATAGAATACCATGTACCAACAGTAGCATGCCCTTAATCGTATGGGAGATATTGTCCATACATTGATTTTTAATAATGACTCTATTTTTAAGGATATATTAATAAGAAGAAACGAAAACAAACGGAAAAGTCTGACTACGACTCTTGTTATATTCATTTAATGAGATCGCAAAAACCACATCAATCATAATTAATTACATATTCTAACATTATTGTTATGTTTGTGTTTCAGTATAAATCATTAAAACAATACAGAACTCCGTAAAAACGCATAGTGACCTCAACACAAGTCTATATTTGAGTAAATTATCTGATTCAAATGCAACTGTTTACTGAAAACCGTTGTTACATCAACATTAAATATGTTGTTAATTGTTCCGGTTTCGATAAAACAAGCCTATTACGAAGGAATGTTTTTATCAAATAGCTTTGATATTATAAGACGATGCCACCCCCCCCCCCCACACACACACACACACACCCCAACATAATATACAATTAACTATATTAATTACATCAAGAGACAACACGTGTTGCTTAATGAATGCTCTGTTCTTATGGAAAATGTGTGACTGCATGCATGATAATCGCCTCGTGTGGTTAAAGTAATTACTTAACTGGCATAAGCATAGTCCGGTGACAGCTGCAGTGTTCACTGAAAAAAATGTTTATTATTTCCTATGAAGACTCGTAAGTTGACTTCGTGCCATAATAATTAAAACATGCGCGTTTCCTGTAATTGAAAACAGTAAATACGAAAAGTTATGCGTCCACGGATATGTTAACTTATTATCCCTATGCAAGGTGAGACATTCCGGAATCAGGAGGTACGGATCAATCGCCGTGGGTGGTTTGATGTGACATGTAGTTGTTTATTTAAAAGAAAAAAGCTGCACACGAAGTGTACCAACTATTCTAAGAATGAATCATTGTTCTTTAGGTCTAAATAATTAGGGAAAACGGGATCACAAAAAAATGTACACACTTCAGAAACAACAAACGAGCATGGGATAATGGTTTTCACTGAGACACAAATTTGAACTGATCTTCGAAATTAACTGCTGTGTTTTGTTGTTGTGTTGTGTTTTTTTTTTGTGTGCTATGTCTCGTCTCTGTGTTTTTGTCACATTTGCATTTACCATGTTTGCCTTTGTCTAGAGGTAGTTTAGACTTAAATATATAAGGTAATTTTGATAGGAACTTATCTTAGTTACCTATTTTTTTAGAGATACTACAACATAAAAATTAAATAAAACAACAATAAGGTAAGGAATAATAAGTGCAATGTAGTTGATTTCATAGCATTTATACTTAACTATTTATGTGAAAAAGGCTATGATTAGTTTGAATATCAGAATATTTGAAATACCAAAATTGTTTTTGCGATAATAAAGGCAATTAAAGATGTACTCATTACAAAAACAAAGTTATTACATGCTGTGTTTATTTCCTTAATCGATTGTTTGTTATCCATCGGTGAACCTTTAAAAGTCACCATTAAGATTTAGTTATATCTCTAACTTTTTGCTTTCTTTACATTTTTATCTTTTTTTATTGAAATGCACCAGTCGAAAAGAGAAATAACTATTTTGTCAGATACATGAATGCTAGTGTTTTTTTTTCCAGAATACGTTCATAGGCGGTGTTATTAATAGGAGTGTAGTTCTTATATCCTATTTATACAAGGTTAACAAACTGAAATTACAATTTATAAATAATTGTTACTGTCATTCCCATACTTATCAACTGACATATCCTGTCGATAACAAGAAAATACCTCACGATGTCTCATTGTGGACGGAAAAGGCAAACACATTTTGCTACAGTAAAACCTCTCGAAGCGGCACCTCTAAGCAGCGGCTACCTCTAAGCAGCGGCAGTTAAATTTCCCCCCAGTAGTTTTCAGCGCATTTTTACCTCTAAGCAGCAACTCCTCCGCGAAGCGGTAAGCGGCCGTGTAATTCTCTTCCCTGAGGTTAGTTTAACCTCTGCGTAGCAACACCAGTGCAGTTATTTTTAGATCAGTCTGTCGCGTACACCAGAAATGTCACGCGGTTGGCTAATCACTGCTTGTACCCTGTTGAGAAGGTGTTAATTGGAATCAAGTTACAGTTAGACGGGAAACCAGCTGCATGCTACAAACATGCCGTTGTAGATCTAGGGTATTGTGGGAACGTGTGAAAGTACTGTCAACTATTGATGTTCTTAACAGTAGGTTTGTTTTCTGTAATTGATAGAAAGATTAAAAGATATCACTGTTTTGATTGCTTGCTTAAAAGATGTTTACGTTAGTGCTTAATGCAAACTGTCATTGTTTTAGGATGTCGTACTATAAATTCAACGACTAAATGGTCCAAAACAACTAAATAATGTTGAACTTACATATACAGTATGAGTGTACATGTACATACGTTTACAAGTTTTTTCTATGTTCAACAGCTTGCTTTTTCATCATGAAGATACATTTTTAAGTTTTTTTTTGTGTTATACAACTTGTTTTTTCATCATCAATAAATTATTTAAAAAATCATCTGTTATCTCTTGTAACAATATATTGCATTTTCATTACCAAAGCAAAATTAACAAAAACATATACTTAGGAAAATCGAATATCAGTACAAAACTATATAAAAAACAACACATTTTTTCTCGTCTTATTTTAACCTCTGAGCAGCAACACCTCTGAGCAGCAACACTTTTTCTTGCCTCCGCCAGATGTTGCTGTGGAGAGGTTTTACTGTATTTTCTACTGTCCTAATTATAATCTGAGTAACGATACGTTTTTAACTTAGCCTTGAACGTGTGACTCATGTCAAATGACAAATGTTTAATGAAGGGTCATTCTTACATAACTTGCTGTCTCTTTTGGTGTATTTATACATCATGCGTTGATAAATTGGATTGGTGTTCGGTTTTAAATGCACGTATAAGTTTATGTTTGACAAAGACCGCATAGGGTAAGAGAACCTTACTTAATAGTTATAATACTATCCGGTGACAGCTGCAGTGTTTCCGCAACCGTAAAGACAAGTAAACTATATTATTACTATATTCACTGTATAATAACTAAGCAAACATTCGGCCTAGTGTAATATAGACCCAGGACACGCGTCGGTGTTTGCATTCTTTATTTCTATGTTGTAGAAGGTTTATAGATGTTAACACGTTTGTTGTTGTAAGTAACAGAAGAAGAAAGGAAAACATACTTTGCTGGCATCCTAAACCTGTGACTCATTTGTTAAATAAGCGGTAAGTCTACCGGTTGCGCCACGGAGGCTTGTAATTATATGTTACTGTGTGTTTTTTTTTTGTTATTTATTACAGCGACCTTTGCAATGTGTACATAAAACCTTTAACTTATTATTCTCATATGTCAAGTTAATAGTCGGGTTTTGAGGGGCGCTAATCTGTTTTTATTTTAATAAAAGTCGATCTCAAGAAGGGGTCAGTCTCTCTTGATTGGATCAAATTCTTAAGCAACATAAATCCTTGTTAACTGAAACATGTACATGTAGCATCGTTTCACAAGGGATATTAGGGATTGATGATAAAGCATGATATTTTATTACGTGACTTGTCGAATCAATGCAAGTAATGCATCTATTAGGTTCAACCGTATGGTAAAAAGACAAATACAATTGGTACGCTGTGCATGCCTGTGTATATATTTAAACAAAAAAGCCGTAGTCAACGGTAGTCGGTCCATCTTTAAAAAGGAAATATGACAGGCAAGTCGCCGAACTTTACACAAGATGCATTATTTCTTATAGGCATCTTATTAATCAAAGCGCTCGGAAGTGGTGTAAGTTTGGCCCTGTACGCGGTAACAGGTGTCGAACAAGTGTTTACATTATTCCATAGTTAATCTAATTAACAAGGCAATGAATAACCTATTTTATTACATAGTCTCGTCCAGTGTCGCTGAAGAGAGTGAGGCCCAGCGCGGGATATCGCAAATATCTCGGCCTAGTAGATACTGCATAGTCATTTAAACACTCGTTTTAATAGCAGTTAGCTCCCATATTTCGGCCTTTTCCCTAGTCATTGAGTGATATTCTTAAGCGGCAGTGTTCATTCATAAATCTGCATTTATATATATCTGAATTACACAAAATAATAAACTTTCAGATTAAGAAGATTAGTTAATGTTAACATAATAAGCATGCCGGGGCACAAGTGACCAGTCTTAGTCTCCCTAGATATATTCAAAAAACGCCGTAGAGAGCATGCGCTGTAAACACGAAGATGGCTATCCTGCGGACTGAATACTTTATTTATTTTGTCGGTTCATTACATACATGTGGATAGTTTATAGTAACGAACCGTAAAAATGATGGGAACTAGACTACCTGCTATTGTGCTTTCTTCCTTGTTGTCTGCTGCATCAGTAGTTGCAAGCTGCTTTGCCATCATCGACAAGACTTCGCCATACGGCAGCAGATTCCTATTAATACCTACTACCTTTTATAATTGCAAGCTACAGTAAAGAAAACGGAACATGCCGTTCTTTTCTGAAAAGGGCACTGAACAACAGCGACATTGTGTAATTGACTGCTACATTAACGCCCCACCCCACCACCCCTTAAAAAGCCATAAGAGGCACCGCTCTCAAGATTGACCTCGAGTAGTCAATATCATGCAGGGTCAATCCTGTGTGCTTCCGAAATTCAACTTTCTTATAAACACTAAGCTCATAAAAGGACTGTATATCACTTGCGACCGCATTTAATACATATATATGTTACCGTCGCGTTTTTGTTTGTTGTTTGTGGTGTTGTTGTTTTTTAGTTGTTGTTTTGTTGTTGTTACTGTTGTTTTTTGTTAAAACGCGAGCAGGTGATTCAAAATGTTCTATTTTGTTTTATACACGTATGCATTCAGGCGTTTTACATGTACTTTACACGTTACACGCTTCTGTTATTAATAGGTCTTAAATATTAATAGATAGTGTTATCTTTGTTTCTCTTTTATCTTGCCATATAAAAATAAATTAGAGTTAAATAGTATGCTTGATTGATTGGTAAAATCGTCCAACAGTAAAGGTTAAAACTTTATTCATTAAGTAGACTTTTGTCTCATATGACTTACTATTAACTATATTATTCTTGTCGTATGGATATATATCACAATGTACAGCTTAGTACAATGTTTCAAAATACAAAAACATTTTTAATATGCAATTTAAACACATATATATTACAAATATCACAATAACGCATCAGTTGTATTTATCAATATATATGATTTCAAATGAAAGAGGTAATATTCCTATATAAAATCGTAACCGTGACTTTTCAATAAAAGCAATCTAGTTACAGTTGATTCTGACGCTGTTTTGGGTTTATGTTACTATTGTTGTTGTCTTTGTTGCTGAGATTGTTTCATTATTTAATACGTTTATATTTACTATTGTGATCAACATACATTCATTAACTTGTCAGCAATAAAGTAAGCGTGGGATGATGTTGGTTTAGTACTCTACTCCGGATGATGCTAAAGTTCTTTATACCCGAAAGTTAATTAAAATAAACTTGCCTATGAATCCGCTGTATATCAATAGGTTTTGTGCTTTGAACTTGATTTAAAAGAGCCATTAACAAGCTAATTTGGAACCCGATGAAAGGTAAACGATGGCAGTATTGAGGAGAATTTCAATTTAGAAATCTCGTATCGTCATTCAACAAATCCGAAAAAAACACATTAACGACATTTAATACTTGTTTATAGCAAATTGAAGACATTTTTCGTTAGCGTTTTCGACAATACAATCGGCAACAGTTGTAAGTTTTAAAGCTTTAGCCAAAGCATGTTGAAGTGAATAAGTTCTTTGAGTGCAGTGTATACTTATTACAATGAAACTGTCAGTGGTTCTAATCAGGTGTGCCTTTTTTGTTTGTTGTTGTGTTGTTTCTTTTATAATTTGTTTAGTTGTTGGTTTTCTTCGTCAGTGTTTTAAGTGTGGTCTGCATTTATTATGTTTAACACATTTGTTTAATTTCTTGTTTGTGGTTCCTAAGAATGTTATTTTATAGATAAGTTGTAGTTACATGGCTACTATTGGAATGAAAGAAAGCTAAATGTTAAAATCTTATTGATAAAAATAATAGTAAAACACTAGAAATATGACTCATCATTGTGTTACTAAGAATAGGTTTGTAATTACCTACCATCCGAGAGAAAATTGGAACATAAAACATGTTTTACATGTTTTATCCACAACATGTGCTGTAAGTAAAAATGCTAGAATATATTTTTTATTGTGAGGTTACTTTACTATTTAGTTGATGGCTGCATACTGGCACTGACGTTCAAAATCAACTCGCAATACAAGGTAATGAATGTACATGATTATGGGTTCATCCTTACAATGAGCTCTAACCAAGATTCTGGACCGCTCATCTCGGCAACTGTTCAATAGCATCTTACGTTTTTAATTTAAACCCGGATTAAATGCCCAGCATAGCTTAATGGTTAAAGTGAACAGTTAAAGAGACCGATGGGTTGTAAATTGTTGAATTCTCTCGAGTGTACATTCTTTCAGTACCTTTATTTTCCGTTTACTAGCCATATGGGTGGGGTTGGGGACAAAGGGAAAAGTACAATACATGTAACTTGCTTCACGGTGTGGAAGCAAGGCAAATAGCATATTCAGCTTGATTAACCAAGGTTGGATCTTAAAGCTTACGTGACGTTATTTATAACAATAAAGAGAGAGAGATGACAATGTAGTATTATATTGCAACGTCACAATTGTGGTTCTAGCAATCAATTCTGGGTTGGAGGAAGATCCCAAATACCATCTGCTCATCAAAATTCAGGTTAAGGAGCCTCCACATCTACGAGCATTACATCAACTATAACCACTTTCTTTGTAATATCACAATGTATCGTTCGATATAAAACTGCTTGTTTATACTCTCTAGGTGTTTAATACAAACACATGATATCGTTGAATAAGATGAAGGAATTCAAATATTAACTGTGTGAATTGACTTTTATTGAATTAAGAGAAGTTTTTTTCTTGCGTGGTCCATATGATAACAAATTGCAACTAATATGTCTACTGATAATATTTGTAAGACACGACTGTTTTATAAAGACCTAAGACAAGGCAGTTCGCAGGGAATTCTAATATAAAACGTGAAAGTTTATTTATGCAGACACTGAACTCCGAACTTAATAACCATATTTGTCTGCTTATAGCTGTTAATGCAGGGTGTGCATTTTTATGTCCATAATATTATATCTTGTATTAAATATATCATTATTTAAAAAATACATGTCTGAACAAACACCAAAGAAATTTTAAAGGCGAGCGTGAGGTTAGGTGAGATAAGATCTTCAAGAAAATTTAAAAAAAGCTGACTACTGCTGTATTGGCTGTTTAAGTTTCACCTCTGTGAGCGTTAACAGGGTATTCAAATAATAATAAATCAATTGCTCAATAAATTGGAAAGAAGGTAAGTACCTGTATTTAGCTGCAAAACGAAACCTCTTCATAATATTGTTTATACAAATAGACAAATACTACTACACCGTCACAAACGTCCGAAATTATTAAACTACTCATAAACAAATAATATTTTCCATACGATTGTATTTTTACTAAAATTAACTAAAATATATTATCTTTAGCGCTACTTGATGCGACTAACATGCACTAATTAAAAATAACACCTAGTTATTTTAATACGTCTACACCCAGTAATCATTTATTAATATGCAATTTTAGTAAGCATTTGAAGCATGCTGACCACAATAAATGCCTCTAATCTCTATTGGCATAGATTTCCTAGTTTCTGTATACGCACTCCATTTCCCAAGTCTGAAGACTATCCACTGGTAGACACAGTCATCTAGGGCCAATCTGTCATACTTACGAAATCCAGCTTTCTCACTCTGTGCGCTGTCGCAAGCGACATAGTCCAAAAAATTGGAAGCCTAAGTCTGTCTTCCATTACTTTGCTCTTCGTGCAAATCCCGGTAAAGGTATATTACAATATATTTACGTATATAAATGATATCCCTGTCTAGTCCCAGACGTTCTTATTGAAGTTTCTAAAATTAACTTTACACAGTACATGCACAAAAACAAAATGTTATAAGCAGCTGTTATTGTAGACGTTTATTTGTGAAAATTATTTAGCAATTTTCCTCCAAACATCAAGTTTTACTTGTGCAGTGTGGCGGTCGTAAAAAATCTCCCCGTGCATGTAATCTATGTTGTCATTTAATTCATCCTATAAGGATTGTTACGTGTATTTCCATTGATGGACATTGGACTTCGGTTCTTCAATTCCTTCTTCAATTCCTTCTTCACATGAACAGGATGCTACAACCATTTATTCGTCTCTGGTCACGTTTGTTCAGAAAGTTAATTTTATTTATAGTCATCCATTTTTGTGTAGTTTTTCGATTCGAAATAATACCATATTCTTTTCCAAACACTATAAGGACATTATTTTTCAATGACGTCACTTCTTTCGTCATAACTTATAGAAAATATCAGCGCTTGAACATTTTGTATTCAAATAAATAGTTTTTCTTTTTATTGCTTGCATTTGAGAAACTCGTCAGGAAGTGCGAGGTTAGAGCTCTGTGAAACCGGTTTAAGCACCCCAATCGGTCCATATTGCCGACTGACCGTTCCAAGGCGGTAACTGTCGGGTTTGCTCTTTTCGTTAAATGACTCATCCCAAATTTGTTCTTACTTTTCGCTTGGCTTGGATGTGAAATACCTTTGATCTGTGCCTTCTCGGAGTTTGGTATATGTTGCAATGTTCATAGGACTTTGTCATATATTCTTTTACATAAGCTTTTAGATAACTTGATGTTATTGTAGTATCTAAATATTGATGATGATTAAAATTAATCAAGAAAACGGTGGTTGGTTTTGATGGCTCTAAAAGCAATTACTTCGTCTGAAAAAGGAGCGTAACGTCTAATATAAAAATTACTACCTGAAATTTAAATATGAACTACGTCAAGATAATGTAATAAAGAAGTAAATATAAAAGTGACAGGAAGACAGCGACGAGACATTACTTGTAAACATATTTTCTGCGTTTTGAAAACGTGATATTAATTTTATCAGGTAAACCATGATTTGCTGCATTTGTAAACTTTGTCTTACTACATGAATCCAGTATAAAAGCCTAATACATTTTATTTGAATTGGCTTTAAGTTTCATACTTTTAAGGTGTAATCACACTTTCCAAGCAGAATAGCGGGATTTACTTGTATATATTTTTCCGGAACCTCTACTTTGATATATATTCCTCTCTTCATCCCATAATAAACGTTAATAAACTATATTATCTCTATGACTTTTTATTATCGTTTACTTCTTGTCTATTCTTTCTAGTATCACAGCCGCTTGTGTGTAAATAAAAAATATAAATTCCACTTTTGGCATTATATAGGAGTGATTGTCAGGCAACCTTATTTATAATTGTTTTGGTACGTTGTTGTTGCGTTTTAAAATGATACTAAGACTTCGTCGATGAACTTCAGACGCTGGTCATACATAGAGATAACAAAAATATGAAACAAACAATTTAACTGAAATGAAAATTGATGTGTTCTGTGAGATTCGAGCCAGACGCTTTTTGTGACCAGTGTTCTACTGACTGCTATAAGGTGTCTTAAAATATGGTTTATGAATAAGAATATATGGCAAAGTCCTATGAGCATTGCAACATATACCAAAAACAATTGACATTTAAGTTTTAATATACATTGAGGATGAAACAATGGTCTTATTCTTGTTTTCATATTATTTTCGGAAATATATGGTGGCTTTATAGACGCAGTTATTCTGCGTATGTTCAATAACGCCAGTATGCAAAGCTTCAATTTAAAAAAATGATTAATGTGTTTGAAACAGTTTACTTTTCCTATGAATATAATTACAATTGAATGCTTACTACTTTGATTTTCAGCGATTTAGAACTGAAAACAAGCGTTTATGTGAATGTGTCTTACACCAGAATAATTTATTGTAATATTTCCGATTATATGTGTTCTTATATGTGTTCGTAGAGAGTAGTGCGAGCAGGTGTATGTTAAGACTATGTTGCCTTTCCATTCTGAATTTATTAAAACTAGCATGACAATATTGCCATATGCGTTGTCCTTGTCTGAAGGTCAATGAGGGTTAGAATAAGTTAAAGATCTTTGTTTTTAATCACATGTTAGAAGTAGCATATAAATGTACGCAAATGCATATGATTTGGCTATTATAATTTGTACAACCACGACAGTCAAAATCAATTTTACTACACAATGAGTCGATTTGGAACAAACTTTATGTCACTTGTTTATTTCAAAATCTCCCTTAGTTCCAAATTTGAAGCATAATTCATAAAAATGCCATTATTAATAATCGGCTTTATTTCTCTCGCAAACAAGTCAAGAGATTACGTATTGGCCATAGTAACGAGCTCAAGCGCGTGTCATAACAACGATGCAGAGACAATTCGTTTACCAGCAAGGGAAGCTCATAACCGAAAAGGGGCGGGAAATATTATCAAAACACATGCCTCCTAATGTTAAATGCCAAGAGTGAACACAATTAATGTTAAATGACATGTTGGAGTTTGGGGCTTTTTTGAATGGCATTTGTAAGTGTACATCAGCTTATAAACAAGCTGCCTTACGATTATATCGTACTGGACTGGCAAACAATAGGTTGATTTGAATCCAACAGATTATGTTTTTGAAACTGTTGCTTATTATTTTATTCCTATTTTAAACAACAGCTACTGACGAATTAGTTTATTTCTTTAGACTACACATTATATTAAACTTAAAATTCGATAAAACCATTCAGAGTGCATGCAAAAGTTTGCGAGACTGTAAATGTCCGAAGTACTGAATTTAAACCTGCTCTTATATAAAGTTATTCGATTAATTAGATGGTTATACGTTTAAGTTAAATTCATATACACCAGACTTTCCCAGTTGGGAAAAATTGGCGACATCGTTCCCATCTAGGAGTGAATTTGAAATCTAGTTTATGTTTTATGTTAACTATGTTATTAATATCTGAAGTCCAAATATCCTTGACGCCAAACAGAATATCTCTAAGGACTGAATATGGTTGTTGGTGTTAGACAAAACTTTCCTTGTGAGAATTGGCACACTGTCACCATAACCCCATTAAATTTACATCTAGAACTCATTTAACAGTTTTGATGTTTAGCAGCTTCAATATGTAAAACATGCGTCTCAATTTGCTGATTAGTTTTTCTTTTTGTTACCTTGCATACTTAATAGTGCTAATGGCATGAACAATAGCATCTGTTTTGCTTTTGCTTGAGTGACAGAAATTTAAGCAAAATGTATATTCTTGTCATGGTATAGCAAGAAATAGACACAACAGCAAATACAGCGGATGCTTTGGAATAAATATAGATTGCTTCCGTTTGATGTAATAACTGGTCATTTCCTGTTGTTTTATAGATTTTAATTTATCATGAAATTAACAAAATATAAAGGCAAACTGTCAACGTCTGAATCATCCCTTGTATTAAATTTATGGCCAATAAATATCTTTACCCATTTATTAAATACAGTCCTTGGCACATGTCATCCATTGATATTTGGCTCAATGTTATTTAATGAAAGGGTATGTACAGCAACACAATTTATCCACAGTCTACAGTTATTGTACTGTAGTAGAAATTAATGAACATCATAATCAGCTAGGGTGCAATACGGGAATTATTTTATTTTTGCATGATACAGTCTTGTGTGGAGATGTTTTTTCATAGCATTTATTAAACGCACATACTACTAGTCATGGGCCCATGGTTTATTGCCCTGGTGTGACCTTAAGGGGTGGACATGTTTAACTGTAAAGACAAACAAGCATACTTCACGGGAAACAAATGGTTAAAATTGAATAAAAATTGTCAACAGTATTATGTACTTGTAGAATTCCTGGTAAAGGTATAGAAAAGAAACATCATTTTAAATAATGTGTGGATTATATCATTTTTATTCACTTTTCTTATGATGTGCTATGCGAAACGTGTTTTGGGTGTTTCGTGGCAGTTTAAAAATGAACTGTTGAAGATAAAGGGATTGCCTAAACTGCAAGCTGATTAATATGGAAAATAGCCTTAGATGTTAAGCGGCAGAAAATAATTAGGCGTCCGTGTGGCGATCAGTTATATAAAGAGGCATATTGATCCTGAGATATACAGTGGTTAATTAATTATGTGGATTCCAACAGGGAATGATTCCACATTATGCATTTTTAATTCTCTTATGCTAACGTCTCACATCGCCTTGCGCTGTGGTGTGTACATATTGACGTGATGGAATATTGAAAAAGTCTTTAACCTATGTATCTGCTTTATAACTTATGTTGGATTATGTCTAGTGTATTAAAAAGTTGTTACGTTGTTGAATAATGTCCGTGTACATTTCGCAAACTAATCGACTGCGACCGCACTCAACTCCATTAGCATAGAATCATTCAGTGTTACGAATATTTAGGAGATTTAGAATATAGTTTTAAGATCTTTTTTGCGATACGATTTGTTTGTTGCTAAAACAAGTTTGTAAGACAGTTTTCGATTGTTTACCGGTCTTTATTAGCTCTTCTATCATATTGCACTTTTTTGATTAATTAGTTATAGGCGAAAGAGAATAGATTTCTGTATTAAGTACTGAAAAAAGTCATATCCGTTTTATTTAAAAGAAGAATAAATTGCCAGCAAAGTTTAGCACTTTGATATGATCCTTGAATGATTCTACGTTTAGGACTTACAATCCATATATATCAGGAAACGGAAATTGCCAGCTGTTTACGAATATTAGATATAATAATATAATTTAATAGTAATAATATTTAGTCAAGGAATCAGAGTAATGCAAAAACATTTGCTTATTTCAAAATAGTTAATGTACATTCTACATACTCTCGATGTCATTTTGTAAACAGACGAACTGGAACAACATTCCGCAATGTACCTTACTACTTTTAAGGATCTTCCATGAGATATTTTATATTGTTTTATAGTACTAATCAAGTTTTATTACAAAACTATAATAAACATTTGGCTGATTTCCACACATAAACACCTTATGCACAACATGATTCAAATAAAGTTAATCTCAGTTTCCCCTTTTATTTCCTTCGTTTTTTTTTTTTACAAAAATCGTGTCATTGATCGTTTAGCTTACTTTTGCATTTTACATTACAGCAAATACGTGTAAGGTTTTATTTGATGTATGTATCTTTTAATTGTAAGAGGTTGATCTGTAGGCGTTTCAAATGAAACTGGCATTAAAATGGACTCATTAAGTATCGCGACGCCGAAAGATTTCTGTCCAATTTTTATCTAACTATTTAGTGAAGGCTCCTTGCCAAAATAAATCCACACAATATGGTGCTTTTTTCCGCTGGAACATTTACAGAGATATCGAGAGACAGTTTATCCAAAATTCAAAAATCACAAAGGTATCTTAAAACCAAATGTGTGTTTAACAGAAAGAGCTATGAATTGTAATTTCATTGATTTCAAGTCCAGATAGTGTGCTATTTTGAAAATTTAACGTTCTATGCACGTATGGCTTATATTTGACCTTCGCTATTTTCCTGAAATGGAATGCCTGTGGTTCTTTTAGAAAAAAAGACATGCTACTTATATATGTATGGGTCATCTGATATTGAAGATTGCTGGCTGATGATAGCGGGGAGACAGGTAAAGATGCTCCTAAAAAAGAATCAAACAAATTTTACCACCTCTCCATCGCTTTGTTGTTGTGGTGCACACTTCCACTTCCCTCCTAAGTGCTGGTATCAAGAGTGTCACCACCACTTATGCTAAAACTATGAAAATAAATACTATCGGTGTGGATATATATGTATATGTGTTCAATGCATTGTATTCCTTAAGTAAGGTGCTGCGCCATACCCGCGCTGGTTTCCGTGTTTTATATGTTGCTTCAAGTAGTAGATACAACAATAAAATCATTTTGATGTAGACAAAAATGCTTCAGAAAATTTCGTTTAAAATTCAAAAGGTAAACTTAATAAACGTCGTTTTGTTGATAAATGTTGTATATTTTGGAACATCACTTCGATCATTAAACATATCGCTTTATATAAAAAGTAGAATATGCATTCTGTAGAAAAACATTTTATTTCCTGATTTGTTGTGAAATGCCTCAAGTGTTGAAAAAGAGATTTATATAAATATGAGAGTTACATCTTTCATTGATAGAGGACATTGATTTAGGAAGACAGCTTCGGTTGGTTAAACATTGCAAAATACTAAATAAAAAATATGTATACACAATATGTCAAAAGCCTCTACAAAATCAATACTTTTGCATTCATAGGCTAGTTTCCTTTACGCTTACTTTCAGATTTAGAAAATTTGATCCGTATACATAATGTACTTTGCACAAGTAATACTCGGAAAGACAGTTAATATTAAAAACAGTATTCTATGACTTGACATAGTGTAATATCAAAAAAAACGTATCACAAATTGGTAATTTACGACGCCAGCAAGCAGCAAGTATGACTTACAGAGCCTATCTAACAAATTCTTATTTCTTTTAAGAATGTTGTCTATCAATATAGGTAAAAATGCTTAGAATAACACTACAAATGCATGCGTTAACAAGTTAATGTAAAAATGATGAAAACACTGAGAAGATTCATTGATGAGTGGTATGGTGTTGGAGAGCTCTTAATTATAATCGCATATTTTAAAGACAATGTAAATAAAAATACTACATCAAACCTAAACAACCAACAAACGTGTCTGCATTTGTGCTTTAAAAACACATAGCAATAACTGTTAAAGATTAACACGAGATAAAAAAAATCGCAACTAGACATAAAATTATAAACTGAATTAGAACAGTTGAAACGATGACATGTGATTATAAATAATCATAAGGTATCATGATAAAATGGTGTGACGTCATTTGGGAAGAGCACTACTCTAGGTTCATTAGTTGAGATTAGTTAATTTACGAAACTTATGAGCCACAGTTTGCGTAATATACATTGATAGAAGACGTTACATAGAATGACGCTTAAACGGATTTCTCTTATGAAAGCCTCCTTGTAAATCTAATCAACAGTTCATTTCTTGTTACAACAGCAAATTTGCCAACGTTTTATGTAAGGTAAGAAATGCTGATCAGACATAGGTACAGACAATGAACATCAACAACTGCATATAAATCAACCCGAGAAATGCGATACATGTAACTACTATCATATTGGGCATTTTGGTAGTTTTCCTGATAAATAAGAATATCAGTGTTAACAGTATAGTAGTATTTACATACGGACGCTATATAGTATACCAGTAGGCCTTTTGTTATAATTAGGGACAATGACAAGATAAATGTAAAATAAAAAACAAAACAAAAAGTAAACATGTTAAATATCGTGTTACAGTTCCATTCGAATTGCGTCGTATAACATGAGTATCTGATTCAGATTTCTCAAATAAAGTGATTTTGTACAAATTTGTACTTTAATCACATGTTGTACACAAGATAGAGCAAACTGAACAAGCAAAGATTTTGTTCCAAAGGATTTCTGGAATATGTTTCTTGTCTCTTTTGTTTATAATAGCACACGTTCACATGAATAAAATCAATGTATACTACGTGTTATTTATTTTTAGCACCACATTTTTTTGTAATGTTTATTATACACTGTAACTTGTACCTTGTACTAATTAGATACTAATAAACCTATAAACTAAGATGTATGGTCACAAATTCAAGCGTAGTTAGTACGGCGCCAAATTACTAGTGAACGCATTTCAGGACAGAAAGTCTGCACTTGAATTGGACCTTTATTGCTCAAAGGGAACATGTACGGTGGCTTCTCGGTTTTACTATTGGAACTTCACATAAAAACACATAAATTATGTTTATAAAATATCGGAAACTTCTAAGTATTGACTGTTCCTGCATTTTCCGTCGTAAACCTGTTAACGTTACTTGAAGATGACATTTATTTGATGATTTCTTGCTGCCAGAAATAGTTATTCTGCCATAAATAGATGTCGTAATGAATTTGATTTGTTTGAGTAATGTTTCCGTGCTGCTGTCACATTATGGTTCCCCGTCAATATAACTTCACTGTTTGAAGTTGTTAATTACAAGCGTATCATTCAGAACAACCTTGAACTTAATTAACTTTATGAAGGCAAATATCAAGTTCGAGTGAAAATAAATCCAATATGTACCTTTTTTCAAATGCTATTTTATGATTATTAACAAGATGACGCATCCATTCTAATCGCCATAACGTACAAAGACTGGATTCCCGCCACTAGATGTTGTGCTATAACAAGTTTCATTAGAGCACAACGAAAGCACGTGATTGTATTCTAAAATTTAAACGACATATTAAGTTACAAATGACCTACCGAAAGGTAATAAGGCACGCACATGGTGTAAAACGTATGATGTAAAATATACAAAACTAATTTTATAAATCGGTGGCATTGTACAATGTTACATTGGTTTTTATTCTTGTAAAAATTTAGAAGAAATTAATATAAATATTAACGATTTATCTATGTGGTAAAATCTATAAAACAGATATTTTCTATTCTAATTTGAAATGTCAATACTTAAGCAGGAATTGTCATAAAATGTTATTGTGTGATGTTACAAGGCGGCAACTGCCGGGTTTGCTCTTTTCGTTAAATGACTCATTACAAATTTGTTCTTACTTTTCTCTTGGCTTGCAAGTGAAATACCTTTGTTCTGTGTCATTCCAGAGTTTGGTACATGTATATGTGGCAATGCTCATAGTTTTTTGTCATATAGTCTTGTTTAAAATTAATTAAACAGTCCGATAAAACGACATCATAAAGTCGAGTTTATAGTCAGCTAGCTATCTATCAATTTATACGCAACGAATACTAGGTTTATACTATATAAACTCATGATACTGTTTGCAAACCTTCAGCAGGAAACGTTTAATCGGAAACATAATATTACATTGTGTGCATAATAAAACATTGATTGTAATTAGATTGCAATGCCTTACACAGAAATTACACTATAACAGCAGGTGAATAAAGCATATTGACTACACATGAATGAGCGAATAATTTCTATGGGATTAGATGGAATTTATTATTGTTGTAAGCCACTGGAACATAAAGAAAAAAACACAAACGAAACTTGTTATACTCTCTTAAAGTATAATTTTACACAAATAATATATTGAATTGTATCTATATTTGCTGACATGTAGCACTCACACGAGAAAAAATAGGATCAAACATGATGTTACTTTTTCCCTCCATCTGTTTCTAAATAGTTAGATAAACACAATAATAATATTACTAAGTTACCAGGTTAATCCATCATAAAACACTTTTACCACGAAAGGGCCAAGTAGCCACGTTAAAAGCATTAAACACTTCTTCTAAATTATTGTCGTCTTACATTCAAATATTCAGTTTTGCTTTACAATTAAACATGTCTTTTTCTTTCTAAAAGAAGTAAGATTTTATCTACTCCTTACCCAATACAATATGAGCAATTACGTCAATACTGCCTTATTAAAGAAACGTCATAACTACGATATAAAAATACTAGTCACAACAATGGGACAGCTGTGTTACAAATCGATCTGTTTACCTTTAATTGCTTTTGAGAAACTCTTCGGATATGAGAGGTTAGAGGCTTGTAATTCGTGGTTCTTGTAATTCTCATGGTTAACGAGAGTTAGGATAGCTGGATAAGCGGTGATGGTTATCTCCTGTAATCATCTGAAAAAATCAAACTCTGCGGCTAGATGTCACAAAGCGAAATTAATATTCAAATTGTCTCGGGTGTATCGTTTCTCTGACATCCACCGATCTTTACTTCCTAGAAACATGTTTGTTTGACATTGCTTTGCTGTTTACAATTTTACAATGCTTACCGTCAAAATTTCATTTTAGCCAGTCAGCTAACATACGATCACAGTGTTTACAAAATCAAACTAGACAAAACATTTGCTGACATTGTGAACTTGTGTTGTTAGTAAGATATGATTCGAATAAATGTATCCATAAATTCAGCATCCAAGTGTAATAACATTTTTTGTGATTGTTCACGACGTATTGTTAATGCCTGGCATATTTTTTTCAGTTGCACTTTTAACAAGGAATGCAAATTAGTTTAACACCATTTAACAACAGCAGATATTGTTTATTAAAACAGATTTACATGTAGCGCAACTCAGTCATTGGAACCAGACGAACAGAAATAGTATCAGTTTAAATAGCTTTAATTTGGAAATATCTTATCGACTTGAAGCAATCAGCGTGATGTAAGATTACATTATATTAGCAAATTAAATAATCCAAACTAATCTAATTCGATTTCAAAGCGCCATACATAACCGTATAATAATTTAAATGTTAAATTGCTTATTATCACAAAGTTTTATGTTATCAAGTAGTCAAAATTAAATTACTATGAAATTCCATAACATAATTATTTTATAATGTAATCCCTGCGTTAAATACCACCGCTGAAGTTGAAGGTGATAAATCCATATTATGCCCACTGAATTCAACCTTATGTTCGATTTGGTATATCTATATAAACCTGTGTTATCATACCTAAAACTACTTGTACTGAAAATTAAGAAAAGTTTATATTTTATATTCTTATGCAGATATCACGAAAGGTAAACTTTTTCAAGTTTAATATTTTTTCTATGTGTACTAAAATTTTATGAAAAGGCAGAAACGTAATTTTAGGATTTGGAGATAATTGTAAACAAAGTACAAAGCTTTTTATCCCAACATATCTGTAAATATCGGTTGATATAACCCGTGTGATAAAGATGAGCTTTATCAACCGATATTCGCGCACCTGCTGTTAGCTGATGGAATACTTTTTTTTACGAAACGATAAGAAATATTGACGTGAACGAAACTCATTTATCGCGTAATTATGTTTGTAAGCACCCCCAAAAATGTCCATAATATAAAGATTGGTTAAATAGAGCAAACGAGGCCATTCAAAGAAGGAATGAGCGAGGTTTCGATCTCTGTCCTGCAGAATTAAAAATTTACGTAGCGGCGCCCTAACCGCTATCCGGACAGTTCATCTTAAACTTCCGAAGTATATTTAACAATGATATAGAAAATTTGTACAGAAAATATAAAGAAGCTTTATTAATCAAAATGTACACATTTACATTACAGGAACATGATAAAAACTGTTTAGGAATAGTATAAAATCAATAAAAAAGTACGAATTTGTAGTCTGCAAAATAAAAACAACTATCGAAATGTCAGATCATATGAGTCCCTGTTGTTTTGATGTTATTTGGTGTGAATTGAAAGAATGTGATGAAGAATCGTGTGAAAAACTAAGCAGTGTTAAAGAGATGGGCTACGAGTATTTTCGAGGCAAACTTTGGATGTAATCCAAACAGTTTGAGAAAGAATTGATCTTGAATCTGTGACTGTTTTAGATTGCAAGCATCTGCCTAATCTAAGGACAGACCCTGATGATCAAACGTCGGGACATGGTGAACATTCAAATGGTTTAGATAGAGCTCGATCTTTAGTCGAACCAAATACAGCCGACTGCACAGATCTAGACAAATGTGCTAAAAATCACAGTTTCTTGACGAAGACAAAAACACCAACCCATCACCTCCAATCCCAACATTTCTACAAATTTCGCAATAAGAATATATGACAAAGTCCT